>WNWK01001727.1:0-42500 GCA_009830355.1 Cherax destructor
AAGGACTCGTTCTGGTCTTCCCGTTACTTCTGTTTCCCTTGGGGACAAACCTCTCCTCTGCCTCTTTGCATTTGAACATAAGAACATAAGAAAGGAGGAACACTGCAGCAGGCCTGTTGGCCCATACTAGGCAGGTCCTTCACAATCCGTCCCACTAACAGAATATTTGCTCAACCCAATTTTCAATGCTACCCAAGAAATAAGCTTTGACAATTCTACCCAATCATGCGTTTCTACCAATCATGTAGTTTCGTTTCTCCCTTCCTATTCCTGCTCCCCTCTCCACTAGTAGCTCAACTATATAATCAAAACACAGAACCAAATGATCACTAGCTCCAAGGGGCCTTTCATACGTGATATCCTCGATGTCCGAACTACTCAAGGTGAATACTAGGTCCAGTCTTGCTGGATCATCCTCACTTCTCTCTCTGGTAGTGTCTCTAACATGTTGATGCATGAGGTTTTCCAGTACCACATCCATCATCTTGGCTCTCCATGATTCAGGACCCCCGTGGGGCTCCAGGTTTTCCTAATCAATCTCCTTGTGATTGAAATCACCCATAACTAGCAACTTTGCTCTCCCCATGTGGGCTCTTCTGGCCTCCTCGGCTAGTGTGTCTACCATTGCTCTGTTGCTCTCATCGTATTCTTCTCTTGGCCTCCTGCAGTTCTGTGGCGGGTTGTACATTACACCAATTACCACATTATGGCCCTCAGACTGAATTGTTCCTACTATGTAGTCACTTTCGCCCATTCCATCCATTCTTTCCACTTCCTCAAATCCCCACCGGTTCTTAATGAGCAGTGCAACTTTGATATCCGGGTGGAAAGATTGCATCTGTTATCATCCTGGTGAGTTTCGTTTCTGTGAGTGCTATTATGTCTGGGGATGTCTCCTTTATTCTTTCATGCCACTCACATTTATTTGTTATAACATCTGCATGTGTGTGTGTGTGTGTGTGTGTGTGTGTGTGTGTCACTGAGGGTGACGGGACACAAATAGTGTGTGTGGGGGAGGGCGTGGGTGTGATGCTGGGGCAAGTGAGTCGAGGATTATCACTTTTACTGACTCATCATGCCCACAAAACCACCTCTCTCTCTCTCTCTCTCTCTCTCTCTCTCTCTCTCTCTCTCTCTCTCTCTCTCTCTCTCTCTCTCTCTCTCTCTTCTCTCTGTCGAAAATATATACGAGGCACAGTATTTTATCCTATTTTTCAGGTAATTTGCATTAATTAAAAAAAATAGTGGTCTTAGTACTGCTCCTTGAGGGATACCACTTACTACGTGAACCATTCCTAGTACTGATCATTCAGGGATACCACTTACTACCTGAACCAGTCTTAGTACTGTTCCTTGAGGGATACCACTTACTACGTGAACCAGTCCTAGTACTTATCCTTGAGGGATACCACTTACTACCTGAACCAGTCTTAGTACTGCTCCTTGAGGGATACCACTTACTACCTCCAGTCTTAGTACTGCTCATTGAGGGATACCACCTACTACGTGAACCAGTCCTAGTACTGATTCTTGAGGGATACCACTTACTACGTGAACTAGTCCTAGTACTGATCCTTGAGGGATACCACTTACAACCTGAAACAGTCCTAGTACTGATCCTTAAGGGATACCACTTACAACCTGAAACAGTCCTAGTACTGATCCTTGAGGGATACCACTTACAACCTGAAACGGTCCTAGTACTGATCCTTGAGGGGTACCACTTACTACCTGAACCTATCTTAGTACTGATCATTGAGGGATACCATTTACTACATGAACCAGTCCTAGTACTGATCCTTGAAGGATACCACTTACAACCTGAACCAGTCTTAGTACTGATCCTTGAGGGATACCACTTACTACGTTAACCAATCCTAGTACTGATCCTTGAGGGATACCACGTACTACGTTAACCAGTCCTAGTACTGCTCCTTGAGGGATACCACTTGCTACGTGAACCAGTCCTAGTACTGATCCTTGAGGGATACCACTTATTACCTTAACCCAACACTCTTGTACTGTCACTCTTGTACTGTCACGTTTGTACTGTCACTCTTGTTCTGTCACTCTTGTACTGTCACTCTTATACTGTCACTCTTGTACTGTCACTCTTGTACTGTCACTCTTGCACTGTCACTTTGTACTGTCACTTTTGTACTGTCACTCTTGTACTGTCACTCTTGTACTGTCACTCTTGTACTGTCACTCTTGTACTGTCACTCTTGTACTGTCACTCTTGTGCTGTCACTCTTGTACTGTCACTCTTGCACTGTCACTCTTGTACTGTCACTCTTGTACTGTCACTCTTGTGCTGTCACTCTTGTACTGTCACTCTTGCACTGTCACTCTTGTACTGTCACTCTTGTACTGTCACTCTTGCACTGTCACTCTTGTACTGTCACTCTTGTACTGTCACTCTTGTACTGTCACTCTTGTACTGTCACTCTTGTACTGTCACTCTTGTCTGTCACTCTTGTACTGTCACTCTTGTAATGTCACTCTTGTACTGTCACTCTTGTACTGTCACTCTTGTACTGTCACTCTTGTACTGTCACTCTTGTACTGTCACTCTTGTGCTGTCACTCTTGTACTGTCACTCTTGTACTGTCACTCTTGTACTGTCACTCTTGTGCTGTCACTCTTGTACTGTCACTCTTGTACTGTCACTCTTGTACTGTCACTCTTGTACTGTCACTCTTGTAATGTCACTCTTGTCTGTCACTCTTGTGCTGTCACTCTTGTCTGTCACTCTTGTACTGTCACTCTTGTGCTGTCACTCTTGTACTGTCACTCTTGTACTGTCACTCTTGTACTGTCACTCTTGTACTGTCACTCTTGTACTGTCACTCTTGTACTGTCACTCTTGTACTGTCACTCTTGTAATGTCACTCTTGTACTGTCACTCTTGTGCTGTCACTCTTGTACTGTCACTCTTGTACTGTCACTCTTGTACTGTCACTCTTGTACTGTCACTCTTGTACTGTCACTCTTGTACTGTCACTCTTGTACTGTCACTCTTGTACTGTCACTTGTTCTGTCACTCTTGTGCTGTCACTCTTGTACTGTCACTCTTGTGCTGTCACTCTTGTACTGTCACTCTTGTACTGTCCCTCAGGTACTCTTTAACACTCTATATCTATTATCCCAGCTTGCTTAATTAATCACCGCTCTAGCTGATCTATCCTAAGATCAGCTAGTTATATATATTTCCAACAGTTAGTTATCTATTTCCGACAGTTAGTTATCTATTTCCAACAGTTAGTTATCTATATAAAAGTTAGTTATTCATTTCCAAGAGTTTGTTATCTATTTCCAACAGTTAATTATCTATTTCCAACAGTTAGTTATCTCTATTTCCAGCAGTTCTCCATATTTCCAAAACATTTCGTCCACTCAGAAGGCTTCTTCAGTCGAAGACAGAGTTGACTAAATATTTGAGACAAGAGAAGCAGTGGAGAGGTCAAGATGATGTGGTCAGTCCATCAACCCTGAGGTAGTAGCTTTGAGGTAGTCAGTCCCTCAGCTATCTGGTAGTTGTTCCAGCTATCTTGTAGTTGTTCCTGCTATCTGGTAGTTGTTCCAGCTATCTTGTAGTTGTTCCAGCTATCTTGTAGTTGTTCCTGCTATCTGGTAGTTGTTCCAGCTATCTGGTAGTTGTTCCAGGTACGTGGTATTTGTTCCAGCTATCAGGTAGTTGTTCCTGCTATCTTGTAGTTGTTCCAGCTATCTGGTAGTTGTTCCAGCTATCTTGTAGTTGTTCCAGCTATCTGGTAGTTGTTCCAGCTATCAAGTAGTTGTTCCAGGTACCTGGTATTTGTTCCAGCTATCTGGTAGTTCCAGCTATCTGGTAGTTGTTCCAGCTATCTGGTAGTTGTTCCAGCTATCTGGTAGTTGTTCCAGCTATCTGGTAGTTGTTCCAGCTATCTGGTAGTTGTTCCAGGTACTTGGTATTTGCTCCAGCTATCAGGTAGTTGTTCCAGCTATCTTGTTGTTGTTCCAGGTACTTGGTATTTGTTCCAGCTATCTGGTAGTTGTTCCAGCTATCTGGTGGTTGTTCCAGCTATCTGGTAGTTGTTCCAGCTATCTGGTGGTTGTTCCAGCTATCTGGTAGTTGTTCCAGCTATCTGGTAGTTTTTCCAGGTACTTGGTATTTGTTCCAGCTATCTGGTGGTTGTTTCAGCTATCTGGTAGTTGTTCCAGCTATCTGGTGGTTGTTTCAGCTATCTTGTGGTTGTTCCAGCTATCTGGTGGTTGTTCCAGCTATCTGGTAGTTGTTCCAGCTATCTTGTAGTTTTTCCAGGTACTTGGTATTTGTTCCAGCTATCAGGTAGTTGTTCCAGCTATCTGGTGGTTGTTTCAGCTATCTGGTAGTTGTTCCAGCTATCTGGTGGTTGTGCCAGCTATCTGGTAGTTGTGCCAGCTATCTGGTGGTTGTTCCAGCTATCTGGTAGTTGTGCCAGCTATCTTGTAGCTGTCTCGTGTCTAGCAAATTGTTCCTTAGTGCTCAAGAAGGCTTGGCAGGAATCATGTTTTTGCTGTGTACTCACTTATATGTGTTTGCAGGGGTCGAGTCCCAGCTCCTGGTCCTGCCTCTTCCCTGGTCACTACTAAGTTCCCTCTCTCATTCCCTTATCGTACCTTTTCTTTGATACATGTATTAAACCTGCCTCTAACACTTCATTTTCCAGGTCGTTGCACTTAATGATTACTATAAGGCTGAAGAAATACTTCCTAACATCCCTGTGACTCATCTGTGTTTTCGGATTCCAACTGTGCCCTCACTGTTCTGTTTACCGTCTCTCAAGCAAATTGTCCCTTTCTACCCGATCAGTTCCTCTCAGTATTTTGTACGTTGTTAGCATATCACCCCTTGTCATTCTTTCCTCTAGTGTCCTTAAGTTGAGTTCCCTTAACCTCTCCTTGTAGGACACATCTCTGAGCTCCGGGACTAGTCTTGCTGCAATCCTCTGCACTTTCTCTAATTTCTTGACATGCTTGACCAGGTGTGAGTTGCACACTGGTGTCGCATATACAGTGTACAGTGTCGTAAGTGACTCCTTTTTTAGGTATCTAAAATCTAGTTAGTCTTCATTATGCTAGACACGCATTTGCTGTAACAGTTATTTGGTTGACGTGCGCCTTAGGTGATATGCTCGGTACAATACTCACCCCAGGGTAATATTTTATTTCAGTGAGGTTTGCAACCTTTGCCTCCCGAGCCTGAAATCCGTCTGCGGTCTTCCTTGCCCTTCCCAAACTTCATGACTTTGTACTTTGTGGGGTTAAACTCCAGCAGCCACTCGTCAGCCCAAACCTGCAGCCTGTCTAGATCCATTTGTATCGTTCCTGTTCCTCATCTGTTTGTATTGTTCCTGGTCCTCATCTGTTTGTATTGTGCTCATTAATTTCTCATCATCTGCGAACTGGGTGACTCCATCCCTTCCGTCATGTTCACATATACAAGAAATAGTACCGGCCCTAATAATGATACTTGTGGGACCCCACTCATCACATGCGCCCATTCTGACACCTCTTTACGGACCATCACTCGTTGTTTCCTTCCTGTCAGGAATGTCTTGATCCATTGCAGAGCTTTTCCTGTTATTCCTGCCTGCTCCTCTAGCTCTTGTCCCAGTCTCTTATGCGATACTGTGCCAAAAGCCCTCCTACAGTCCAGAAAAAATAAATCTACTAGTCTCTCTCCTGCCTCACGTCTGTCACCTTGTTCTAGAACTCCAGTAGGTTTGTGAGACAGGATTTACCATCTCTAAAGTCATGTATGAAACCATTCCTTTCAAGGTGCTCCACCATAACCTTACTGTACTCACCTAGTTGTGGTTGCAGGGGTCGAGTCACAGCTCCTGTCCCCGCCTCTAATCCTGTGTGTGTGTGTGTGTGTGTGTTTTCACCATCAATAACCCACAACTTACACATTTCCTCGCATTATTGAGGTACTTGACTTTCATGATGAGAGCGAGGGGGAGGGAGAGAGAAAGGCAGAGGGAGGAAGGGAGGGGAGGCGAGGGAGAAAGAGAATAAGGAAAAATAAGACAAGGGAGAGGGGGAGAGGGAGGAGAGAAGGCAAGGGAAGGAAGAGAGCGAAAAGGGAGAAAGAAGGGAGAGGGAGAGAGAGAGAGAGAGAGAGAGAGAGAGAGAGAGAGAGAGAGAGAGAGAGAGAGAGAGAGAGACTTAATAACCCATTCTCGTAATCTCTAAATTTTGATAGTCTCACTTAATTCCTTTCCCCTTCCCCTAACTCATTGTGGTGTGTGTGTGTCTATCTCCCCCCTTACCCCTTAAAACCCCCCTCCCAGGGATTATTAACATGTTAAAGTGGCGTTAATGGACATTATTGCCCCTTTCTCTGCCCCTTCAGTTGACAGTCACCGAGTAAATTTTTGGAATTGTCACACAATGTGGTCTGTGTTGCGCTCACAGAGACGCGGTAAACCCGTACGGGTGGCGCTTACGACCACAGAGCTCAGTGAGAGCTTTAGTGCGACTTAAAGCTTAAGAAGAACTTGTGCTCAACAGGTGTTCTAGCTGGTCAAGCATTGTGTTCAACAGGTGTTCTGACTGATTAAGTCTTGTGTTCCACAGGTGTTCTAACTGGTCACGTCTTGTGTACTTTGTCCTCATCCTTAACTGATGTTCACTCTACTCATTGTACTCAAAGCACTCCCTATTAGTGTACTCACAGTACTCAAAGCACTTCCTATTAGTGTACTCACAGTACTCAAAGCACTCCCTATTAGTGTACTCACAGTACTCAAAGCACTCCCTATTAGTGTACTCACAGTACTCAAAGCACTCCCTATTAGTGTACTCACAGTACTCAAAGCACTCCCTATTAGTGTACTCACAGTACTCAAAGCACTCCCTATTAGTGTACTCACAGTACTCAAAGCACTCCCTATTAGTGTACTCACAGTACTCAAAGCACTCCCTATTAGTGTACTCACAGTACTCAAAGCACTCCCTATTAGTGTACTCACAGTACTCAAAGCACTCCCTATTAGTGTACTCAAAGCACTCTCTAATAGTGTACTCACAGTACTCAAAGCACTCCCTATTAGTGTACTCATTGTACTCAAAGCACTCCCTATTCTTAGTGTACTCAGTATAATTAATGCACTCAGTGTACTCAGTGTAACATCTGAACTCATACCAACACACACACCGGGTCCACAATTTTGATTATAAGTCCTCGTAATTATTTTTTTTAAATAATTGTGGAATTATTTTTGGTCAAAATTATCTCTTTGATTTTTGTTCAATTGTATAAATACATACACGAACTTTGATATTGTTGTATGAAAATAATACACTAGATGTATTAAGAATGGCGTGTATTACGGTAAAAGTGAGAAGTATACAGGGTGTTTCAAATGGTGGACCCGAGTTCAAAGCAGTATTGCTTTGAAATCGGGTCCATCAATTTGAAACACACTGTATTAATGACAAGTTTGTGTGTGGAAGGTTGAATGAGGTTTTAAAAGGGTTCTAAGCCTGGATTTAAAGGGTTCTAATCCTGGTTTGAAAGAGTTCTAATGCTGCTTTGAAAGGGTTCCAATCCTGGATTTAAAGGGTTGTAATCCTGGATTTAAAAGGTTGTAATCCTAAATTTAAAGGGTTCTAATCCTGGATTTAAAGGGTTTCTAATCCTGGATTTAAAGGGTTCTAATCCTGGATTTAAAGGGTTCTAATCCTGGATTTAAAGGGTTCTAATCCTGGATTTAAAGGTTTCTAATCCTGGTTTTAAAGGGTTCTAATCCTTAGATTGTGTGTGTAGGGTTCGTTGAGGTTTTAAAAGGTACCATTCCTGGCTTTAAATTGTTATAATCCTTAGATTGCTTGTGAGTAGGATTCAGTGAGGTTTTAAAGGGTTCCGATTCTGGTTTTAAAGGGATCTGATCCTTAGATTATCTGTGTTTGAAGGGTTCAGTAAGGGTTTCAAGAGGATCAGGTTCCAGGACTGTTTCAGAAACTTTCTCGAGTCTCCCTTGAACCTTCACACACGCTCGAAAATGCTTCTGCTCTCTCTCTCTCTCTCTCTCTTCTCTCTCTCTATATAATTATATATTATATATATATATATATATATATTATATATATATATATATATATATATATATATATATATATATCTCTCATTGCACCATTAGAGCCCTGCATCCCTTCCATGATCCTCTCTCTTCTCTTCCCTCGCATCCTCCCCCTCCTTCCCAGTCCCCTCCCTCCAATCCTCCCATCCCCTCCCTTCTCAACTACTTGAGAGAGCCAATATTTGATAGGAAACGGCAAGTGGCCACCATGTTTGTCCTCTCTTCCGCCGCACGTGTGTGTGTGTGTGTGTGTGTGTGTGTGTGTGTGTGTGTGTGTGTTTGTGTGCGTGTGTGTGTGTGTGTTGTGTGTGTGTGTGTGTGTGTGTGTGTGTGTTGTGTGTGGGTGTGTGTGTGTGTGTGTGTTGTGTTGGTGTGTGTGTGTGTGTGTGTGTGTTGTGTGTGTGTGTGTGTTGTGTGTTGTGTGTGTGTGTGTGTTGTGTGTGTGTGTGTGTTTTGTGTAGTTGTTGTGTGTTGTGTGTGTTTGTTGTGTGTTGTGTTGTGTGTGTGTGTGTGTGTGTGTGTGTGTGTGTTGCATGTGTGTGTGTGTGTTGTGTGTTTGTGTGTGTGTGTACTCACTTATTTGTGGTTGCAGGGGTCGATTCATAGCTCCTGGCCCCACCTCTTCACTGATTGCTACTAGGTCCTCTCTCTCCCTGCTCCATGAGCTTTATCAAACCTCGTCTTAAAACTATGTATGGTTCCTGCCTCAACTACGTCGCTTTCTAGGCTATTCCACTTTCTGACAACTCTATGACTGAAGAAATACTTCCTAACATCCCTGTGACTCATAGGAGTCTTCAACTTCCAATTGTAACCCCTTGTTTCTGTGTCCCCTCTCTGGAACATCTTGTCTCTGTCCACCCTATCTATTCCTCGTAGTATTTTATACGTCGTTATCATGTCTCCCCTAACCCTCCTGTCCTCTAGTGTTGTTAGACCGATTTCCCTTAATCTTTCTTCGTAGGACTAGTCTTGTTGCAAACCTTTGCACTTTCTCTAATTTCTTGACGTGCTTGACCAGGTGTGGGTTCCAAACTGGTGCTGCATACTCCAGTATGGGCCTGACGTATATGGTGTACAGAGTCTTGAATGATTCCTTAGTGAGGTATTGGAACGCTATTCTTAGGTTTGCCAGCCGCCCGTATGCTGCAGCAGTTATCTGATTGATGTGTGCCTCAGGAGATGTGCTCGGTATTATACTCACCCCAAGATCTTTTTCCTTGAGTGAGGTTTGCAGTCTTTGGCCACCTATCTTATACTCTGTCTGCGGTCTTCTTTGCCCTTCCCCGATCTTCATGACTTTACATTTGGCAGGGTTAAATTCAAGGAGCCAGTTACTGGACCAGGCTTGTAGCCTGTCCAGGTGTCTTTGTAGTCCTGCCTGATCCTCGACTGATTTAATTCTTCTCATTAACTTCACATCATCTGCAAACAGGGACACTTCTGAATCTATTCCTTCCGTTATGTCATTCACATATACCAAAAACAGTACAGGTCCTAGGACTGACCCTTGTGGAACCCCAATCGTCACAGGTGCCCATTCTGACACCTCGTCACGTACCATGACTCGTTGTTGCCTCCCTGTCAGATATTCTCTGATCCATTGCTGTGCCTTTCCTGTTACGTGTTCCTGATCCTCTAGCTTTTGCATTAACTTCTTGTGAGGAACTGTGTCGAAGGCCTTCTTGCAGTCCAAGATAATGCAGTCTATCCACCCCTCTCTCTCGTGTCTTACTTCTGTTACCTTGTCATAAAACTCCAGTAGGTTTGTGACACAGGATTTTCCTTCCCTGAAACCGTGCTTGTTGTCGTTTATAAGCTTGTGTCTTTCTAGGTGCTCCACCACTCTCCTCCTGATGATCTTCTCCATGACTTTGCATACTATACACGTCAGTGACACAGGTCTGTAGTTTAATGCCTCGTGTCTGTCTCCTTTCTAAAAAATTGGGACAAGATTTGCCATCTTCCACACCTCATGTAGTTGCCCAGTTTAAATGGATGTGTTGAAGATTTTTGTTAGTGGCACACACAACATCTCTGCTCCCTCTCTAAGGACCCACGGAGAAATGTTGTCAGGTCCCACCGCTTTTGAGGTATCGAGTTCACATAGCAGCTTCTTCACCTCCTCCTCGGTTGTGTGTATTTCATCCAGCACTTGTTGGTATACCACCCTATTCTGAATTCCTGGAGTCCTTCCTGTCTCCTCTGTAAATAATTCTTTAAATCTCATGTTGAGCTCCTCACATACCTCTTGGTCGTTTCTTGTGAACTCCCCACCTTCCTTCCTCAGCCTGATTACCTGGTCCTTGACTGTTGTTTTCCACCTGATGTGGCTATACAACAGCTTCGGGTCAGACTTGACTTTTGATGTTATATCATTTTCATATTGTCGCTGAGCCTCCCTTCTTACCTGTGCATATTCGTTTCTGGCTCTTCGGCTAATCTCTTTATTTTCCTGGGTCCTTTGTCTTCTGTACTTTTTCCATTCTCTAGTGCACTTAGTTTTTGCCTCCCTACACCTTTGGGTGAACCAAGGACTCGTTCTGGTCTTCCCGTTACTTCTGTTTTCCCTGGGGACAAACCTCTCCTCTGCCTCTTTGCATTTGATTGTCACATATTCCATCATTTCTTTTAATGGTTTTCCTGCCAATTATCTCTCCCACTGAACGTCTTGTGTGTGTGTGTGTGTGTGTGTGTGTGTGTGTGTGTGTGTGTGTGTACTCACCTAGTTGTACGCACCTAGTTGTGGTTGCAGGGGTCGAGTCATAGCAGGGCCCCGCCTCTTCATTGGCCGTTACTGGGTCACTCTCCCTGTGTCATGAGCTTTATCATACCTCTTCTTAAAGCTATGTATGGATCCTTCCTCCACTATATCGCTTCCCAAACTATTCCACTTCCTGACCACTCTGTGACTGAAGAAATACTTCCTAAAAGTGTGTGTGTAGAGAAAGAGAGAGAGAGGTCGGTTCCTAGCTCCTGGCTCACTCCTCAGAAATCCTATCATACCTACTCCTGAAGCTGTGCAGGGTATTTACCTTTCTTGTTAGGGTCTGTTACCTGGAGTTTCCTAAGTCTTCCCCCGGGTCTGCCTCCCTCACTACCTCTACCAGTTTTGTTGTGAATCTTTGGATTTTTCTTAATTCTCTATATCTGCTGGGCACTTTACTCCTGACAGTATCTTTAATGTCCTTGTAGAGTCACCACCATCACTACTACCACCATCACTACTACTACCACCATCACCACCACTACCATCACCACCACTACCATCACCACCACTACCATCACCACCACTACCATCACCACCACTACCATCACCACCACTACCATCACCACCACTACTACCACCATCACTACTACCACTACTACCACCATCACCACCACTATCATTACCACCACTACTACCACCATCACCACAATCACCACCACCATCACCACCACCATCACCACCACCACTACTACCATCATCACCACCACCACCACCACTACTGCCACCACCATCACCACTACTACCACCATCACCACCACTACTACCACCATCACCACCACTACTACCACCACCACCACTATTATTCACCATCCCATCACCCCACCACTACTACCACCATCACCACCACCCCACTACTACCACCACAACTATTCCACCATCACCACCACCACTCTGCCACCATAATCCCCACTACTACCACCATCACCACTACCACCATCCATCACCACTACTCTATCCCATTACTAACCCATCACACCACCACTACTACTACCACCATCACCACTCACTACCATCACCATCTCCACTACTTCCATCACTATCACCACCACCACTACTACCACCACCATCACCACTGCTACCACCATCACCACCCCACTACTACTATTATCACCACCACCACTACTCCACCATCACCACCACTCCATTATCCACCACCACTACTCACCATCACCCCACCACTCTACCCCATCACTCCCCATCACCCCACCACTCTCCACCATCCCCACCACTACTCCACCATCCCCACCCTCTACCATTATCCTCACCACCACTACTACCACCATCACCCCACCACTACTCCACCATCCTACCACCATCACCACCACTACTACCACCATCACCACCACCACTAACGCTATCACCACTATCACTACTACCACCATCACCACCACCACTACTACCATCACCACCATCACCACCTCCACTACCGTCATCACCACCACCACTACTACCACCATCACCACCACTACTACCACCATTACCACCACTACTACTACCATCACCACAACCACCACTACTACCACCTTCACCACCACCACTATCACTATACTTTCACCACTACCAACATCACTATCACCATCATCACTATCACCATCATCACTATCACCATCATCACTATCACCATCATCACTTATCACCATCATCATCACTATCACCATTACTATCACCACAATCACCATCATTACTATCACCATCACCACTATAACTATCACCATCATCACACAATCAGCTGACTCTTTGATAGGCTTTACCTCCTCATCATCCCTCCCAACACGTTCCCTCCCCTCTATACACGCTCCCTCCCCTCTCCACACGCTCCCTCCCCTCTCCACACGCTCCCTCCTCTCCACACGCTCCCTCCCCTCTCCACACGCTCCCTCCCCTTCCAACGTCCTCCTCTCCACACGCTCCATCCTCTCTCACACGCTCCCTCCCCTCTCAACGCTCCCTCCCTCTCCAACGCTCCCACCTCTCTCCACAGCTCCCTCCCATCTCCACACGCTCCCTCCCCTCCACGCTTCCTCCCTTCTCCACACGCTCCCTCCCCTCTCCACACGCTCCCTCCCCTCTCCACACGCTCCCTCCCCTCTCCACACGCTCCATCCTCTCTCCACACGCTCCCTCCCCTCTCCCGCTCCTCCCATTCCACACCTCCTCCCTCTCCACGCGCTCCTTTTCCTCACACGCCCCACCCTCTCCACACGCTCCCTCCATTCTCCACAGCTCCCTCCCTCTCCACCTTCCTCCCTCTCCACACGCTCCCTCCTCTTCACACGCTCCTCCCTCTCCACACGCTCCTCCCCTCTCCACGCTCCATCCCCCTCCACACGCTCCTTCCCCTTCCACACTCCCTCCCTCTCCACACGCTCCCTCCCCTCTCACACGCTCATCCCCTCTCCACAGCTCCTTCCTTCTCTACACGCTCCCTCCCTTTTCTCACGCTCCCTCCTCTTCTCACACGCTCCCTCTCTCACACGTCCCTCCCTCTTCCACGTTCCTCCCTTCTCCACACGCTCCTCCCTCTTCACACGCTTCCCCTCTCTCAAGCTCCTCCTCTCACACGCCCTTTCTCCACACGCTCTCCCTTCTCCTCTTCTCTACAGCTCATCCTTCTCCACACGCCTTCCCCTCTCCAACGCTCCTCCTCTCCTCCCTCTCTCACAGCTCCTCTCTCTCCCTCCCTCCCTTCCACAACTCCCTTCCCTCTCACGCTCCTTCCCTCTCACACGCTTTCCTCCCCTTCCACACGCTCTCCCTTCCACACGCTTCCTCTCTACCGCTCCTTCCTCTCCACACGCTTTTTCCCTCTCCACACCTCCTCCTCTCACACGCTTCCTTCACCACGCTCCCTCCCTCTCCACGCTCCATCCCTCTCACGCTCCTTCTCCTACACGCTTCCTCCTCTCTCCACACGCTCCTCCCTCTCCAACGTTCCTCCTTCTCCACACGCTTCCTCTCCCACGCTCTTTCCCTCTCCACACGCTCCTCCTTCTCCACACGCTCTTCCTCTCCACACGCCCTTCCCTCTCTCAACCTCCATCCTCTTTCCACACGCTTTTCCTTCCCTCTCACACGCTCCCTCCCTTCATACGCTCCTCCCTCCACCCACTTCCTACCCCTCCTCACGCTCCTTTCTCCCCACACGTTCCTCTCTTCACACGCTCCCTCCTTTCCACCGCTCCTACCCTACCCTCATGCTACCTTTCCACCCACACGCTCCCTCCTCTCAAAGCTCCATTCCTCCCCACCGCTCCTCCCTCCTACACGCTCTCCTTCCCCACACGCTCCCTTCCTCACCACTCTCCTTCCCTTCCTCATCTTTCTTCCCCTCCCCACTGAAATCACCTCTCCTCCCTCTCCTCCTCCCTTCTCCAGGAGGATTTATGGTCACTTGAGATTTTAATCAGTCACTGCTCAAAATGGCGTCGATATCTGGGTGATATCTCTCTCTCCTCTCTCCTTTTTTTCCCCCCACCAAGGCATCATGGCCGCCCGCTGCCCAAATTACATATGAACAAATATTTTCTGGAAGGATTTGTGGGTGTTGCCGCTGCCAGCGGCACTGAGTGCCATCTATGCCGCCGCCCATAGCGCTATTTTCCATCTGTGCCGCCACTGATTCCGCCGCCCGCGGCACTGAGTGCCATATGTACCGCCCCTGACGCCGCTGCCCATGGCGCTATGTGTTCCTCCTTTCTTATGTTCTTATGTGCCATCTGTGCCGCCGCTGATGCGGCAGCAGAGATGGCACTATTCTAGTTCAATACTGTCAGTGTAGGGATCATTTCTGAACACCACTGTGAATACCACTGTGAGCACCACTGTGAACACTGTGAATACCACTGTGAGCACCACTGTGAACACTGTGAATACCACTGTGAGCACTACTGAACATCACTGTGAATACCATTGTGAATACCACTGTCAACACCACTGTCAACACCAATGTGAATACCTTTGTGAACACCACTGTGAATACCACTGTGAACACCATTGTGAAAACTATAATTTAATATATATATCTTTATTTACTACAAGTACATGTACAAGGTATACAGGCCTAGCTGACATCAATGACATACTACTATATAGAAAGCCCCTTGTTATGCTGAGCATTTCGGGCAAATTGGGTCAGTTTTGTCCCAGGATGCGACCCACACCAGTCGACTAACACCCAGGTACCCATTTTACTGATGGGTGAACATAGACAACCGGTGTAAGGAAACGCCCAATGTTTCTACCCTCGCCGGAAATCGAACCTGGACCCTCGCCGTGTGAAGCGAGAGCTTCAGCCACCAGGCCACGGGCCATCGTCTAAACGTCTCTGTAAGTTAATGAGAGGGAGGGGAGACAGTGGAGAGGAAGAGGAGATAATATAGAGGGATGGGAAACAATAAAGAGGAAGGGGAAACCGTTTCTGAATCTTGGTGGCAAGCAGATGTATCATGCTGTAGGAGTCAACACTCTGGTTGAAAGTGGTTAATAAGTTGATGTCGAGGCTTCTGCATCTCTGAGTGTCTTCCTGGACGATGAGTCGTACATCTTTGTGGTGAAGCAGTTGTGGGAGTTCCAGTGGCTGTGGGAGTTCCAGTGTCTATGGGAGTTCCAGTGTCTGTGGGAGTTCCAGTGACTGTGGGAGTTCCAGTTGTTGTGGGAGTTCCAATAATTGTGGGAGTTCCAGTAGTTGTGGGAGTTCCAGTGACTGTGGGAGTTCAAGTGGCCGTGGGAGTTCCAGTGGCTGCAGTGGCTGTGGGAGTTCCAGTAGTTGTGAGAGTTCCAGTGACTGTGGGAGTTCCAGTGGCTGTGGGAATTTCAGTGGCTGTGTGAATTCCAGTGGTTGTGGGAGTTCCAGTGGCTGTGGGAGTTCCAGTGGCTGTGGGAATTCCAGTGGCTGTGGGAGTTCCAGTGGCTGTGAGAGTTCCAGTGGCTGTGGGAATTCCAGTGGCTGTGGGAGTTCCAGTGGCTGTGAGAGTTCCAGTGGCTATTGGAGTTCCAGTGGTTGTAGGAGTTTCAGTGACTGTAGGAATTCCAGTGGCTGTGGGAGTTCAAGTGGCTGTGGGAGTTCCAGTGGCTGTGAGGAGTTCCAGTGGCTGTGGGAATTCTAGTGGCTGTGGGAGTTCCAGTGGCTGTAGGAGTTCCAGTGGCTGTAGGCGTTCCAGTGGCTGTAGGAGTTCCAGTGGCTGTGGGAGTTCCAGTGACTGTGGGAGTTCCAGCGTATTGCGCCCCCAGAATTGGGCCTCAATGTATATAATGTATATTTCCATTTTCTATAATTTTATATTGCTGATATTCTCGATTATAGCTAAATCGTTAATATTGTGCTTTATACTATTATTGGACTATTATTTGACTTATTTGACCTATTTGACTTAGCTATATTTATTAGGTAGGATGTAATATTTTATATTGTGTTGGAGTGTGTATAACTGCCTTGGAGTTGGCAAACTACTGTTATACTGCCGGCGTCTAGTTGCTGGGAGGAGTCAGTCGCTGAACACACCTGAGCTGGGTGGTTGTTCCTCTTCCCTCTCTCTCTCTGGCCTGCTGCCCTCGTCGAGTCAACACCTCACTCTATTTCTACTTGTTTTCTCGACATTAGACTCTGTTGGGTAGAGTATGCATTCGTTGGTGAGGCGAATCATACTTCTCAGGACTCTGTGTAACTCTGTTCACAGAGAATAGACTAGACAGTACTTATTCGACGTTGTTCTGGGTTGCGTGTCACATTGACACTCTGATAAAACTCAGGTCTCAAGCTATAGCTCTGGACCTAATTCGATAAGGCATCTGTGCACCGCCACAGTTTGGGATTGTTTATGCTGAACCTAGCTTCAGTAGTAAGGGAGTTTTGTGACTGTTTTGGAGGATCTACTGATGGTCCCCAGTTAGGGTCGATTTTCTATCTCCTTGTTCCTGACGCTGTGTTGCTGTTGCCTGTTATATTGCTGTTCTGCGAAGTGGTCATTTTACTGGACAATCAAGCTGTTCTCATTGTCAGTTGGTTAGTACAGCTAGCTTATGAGAAGTTGTTCTGTCGTACACTGGTTGAGTCGAGTCTTAGAGTTACCGGGAGCACACTCATACACACATTTATTCTTATTTGTATATATTATTGTAATTACTGACATTGTACCTGATGGTACTTCTGAGTCATTTATATATATGTGCCCTCAGCACAGACTTATTGTATATGAGAGCAGTGTAGGAGCTACCCTCCTAATTAACCTCCTAATTGATATCTTAATATCTTTATATTTGATTTACTTTGCTACCCTAGATTTTCTCACTTTGTTAATAAACCTTTTAAATATCTGTTTGGTTAGTACCCTATCAGTTGCAATCCTCTTAAGCTATATAATATGTCGGATAACTGAACCAGGATACTGACTTTGTTGCAAAAGCCCAGTAACAGGCTGGATGCTAGAAGGGCTATCCTTTCTAGTGTTCACAGGAGATGTCTATTATTAATAGATATCGTGTCATTTTGTAACACAGCGGCTGTGGGAATTCCAGTGGCTGTGGGAGTTTCAGTGGCTATGGGAGTTTCAGTGGCTGTGGGAGTTTCAGTGGCTGTGGGAGTTTCAGTGGCTGTGGGAGTTCCAGTGGCTGTGGGAGTTCCAGTGTGAAACACTGGCGTTCTTCAAGGCGTGCAGTCTGGTGGTGTACTGGCAGACAGGAATGCGTTTCACCCAGGTATACTTTGTCAAAGTTGCTGTAAAGGACTGTGTATACCCTTCCTGTTGGAGGTCCTTACTGTTAGTGTACCTTAAGGTCGGTGTTGCTTACTGTTAGTGTCCCTTAAGGTTGGTGTTGCTTACTGTTAGTGTCCTTTGATTGTGGTGGGGAAAGTGGCGGTTACCTTGACTTTGGTGTTGGAGATTTGCTTGACACTAGAGTTGTTAGGGAGGATTGCGTTTCATAGTTCATTTATTTCTTCTCTGGACATTGGAAATGTTGTGCGCGGCGTCTGCGAAGTGTTGAGGACTTGTCCGAGGATAGAGCATTTCTCGTTAAAGAAGTCACTACTGCTGATACGAAGAGCACTCTTACTCTTGGTGTCTTCCTGTAAGTGAAAGTGAGAGGAGAACGTGTTGGTGGGTTCTCTGTAAGACTGCTAGGCAGTTCATTTGCTCAGAAAAACGTCGAGGAACTGAAGAGTTCCATCGAATTCTTCGAACTTGAATCGGCTGGAGGACTCGACCTGTTGGTCTTGTGTTGTCGTACTGGGAGGTCGAACCCTCTGGGAGTTACGATGAAGATATCAGCGTGACGATGCAGGCGACCGACGAGTGGATGATGGGGGAGGGATTTTTTTGGCTTTAAGATGTTACATGAAAAGGTTCGCCAATGCAGCACTTAGTGGTGGGAACCCATATGTAGGCGGAAATTCTGTTGAAGGAGAGAAAAAGAAAAGTTAAAAACAATACATAATTCAGTGAGGTCTACAAAGTCACCAGTAGAAAGAGGAAGATCCAGGGAATCACCAACGTAGGAGGATGATGGCTCGTGCAGTGAGTATCTTGGAGAATAAAGCTGGCACCTTCCTGGTAACGAAATACTGTGGATGTTGTAAAGATTAGTAATAAAATAACTTTTAACACATCTTTTTATATACTGTAATAGTTAACGTATATATATATATATATATATATATATATATATATATATATATATATATATATATATATATATATATATATAAAATTCTCCATGGGAAAGTGGAACTAGAATTCTTCCTCCGTAACTATCGTTCGTAAGAGGACTAAATGCCGGAGCAAGGGGCTAGTAACCCTTCTCCTGTATATATTACTAAATGTAAGGGGAAACTTTCGTTTTTCCTTTTGGGCCACCCCCGCCTCGGTGGCCACCCCGCCTCGGTGGCCACCCCGCCTCGGTGGCCACCCCGCCTCGGTGGGAGACGGCCGGTGTGTTGAAATAAAGAAAGAATATATATATATACATATGTAAGTTAAAATCAATGACATTAGGCACTATATTTTTAAACAATGGCTTTTTAGTCTTTTAGTCAAAATATTTTCATTATAGTGGAAAAGAGGAGAAATTCTGAAAATGTGTGTGTCTGGTGGTGCTGGAGTGCGGCTAGGTGTTGCGCTGGGAGTCCCGCTAGATGGTTGGGGAGGCTGCCTGGTCCAGAGATGAACCTCCCTGGATGTGGTGGTTGCTGGCTCTTCTGCAGATCAGACATTCCTGCAGGTTGATCTGTTTGTGACTTGATGAAGCTCACTGTTTGGGCGAAATGTTGTCAGTAAAAGTTGACATTATTCTGCACCAGTGTGTCTTGTACCACAGCCCTTAACAACATTATATCTCTGAGAGTGAGAGGGAAGGAAGAAGAGAGAGAGAGAGAGAGAAAGCAGTAGAGAGAGGTGAAAGCCAAAAGACAGGGAGGGAAAGCAGGAGAAAGGAAGAGAAGGCAGAAGAGAGAGAGGGAAATAAAAGAGGAAGGGGACACAAAAGAAAGAGTAGGGAGCAGAAGAGAGATATAGAGTGGAAACACTTGAAATTCAAAATGAATAAATGTTGGTGGTGGCCCTCCCACTCCACAGTGGCCCTCCCACTCCACAGTGGCCCTCCCACTCCACAGTGGCCCTCCCACACCACAGTTGCCCTCCCACTCCACAGTGGCCCTCCCACTGCACAGTGGCCCTCCAACTCCACAGTGTCCCTCCCATTACACAGTGACCCTCCCACACCACAGTTGCCCTCCCACTGCACAGTAGCCCTCCCACTCCACAGTGGCCCTCCCACTCCACAGTGGCCCTCTTACTCCACAGAGGCCCCTCCCATTTAACAGTGTCCCAGCCACTCTACAGCGGCCCTCCCACTCCACAGTGGTCCTCTCACTCCACAGTGATCCTCCCACTCCACAGTGGCCCTATCACTGCACAGTGGTCCTCCCACTCCACAGTGTCCTTCCCACTTTCAGTGTCCTTCCCACTCATCAGTGTCCCTCCCATTCCACAGTGGTCCTCCCACTCCACAGTGGCCCTCCCTATACACAGTGTCCCTCCCTCTCCACAGTGGCCCTCCCTTCCCACAGTGGCCCTCCCACTCCACAGTGGCCCACCTACTCCACAGTGGCCCACACACTCCACAGTGGCTCTCCCACTTCACAGTGGTCCTTCTACTTCATAGTGGCCCACAAACTTCACAGTAGCCCACCCACTCCACAGTGGTCCTCCCACTCCACAGTGTCCCTCTCACTCCTCAGTGTCCTTCCCACTCCTCATTGTCCCTCCCACTCCTCAGTGTCCCTCCCACTCCTAAGTGTCCCTCCCACTCCTCAGTGTCCCTCCCACTCCTCAATGTCCCTCCCACTTTACAGTGGTCCTCCCACTCCACAGTGACCATCCCACTACACAGTGGTCCTCCCCTCCACAGTGGTCTTCCCACTCCAAAGTGACCCTCCCACTCCACGCTGGCCCTCCCACTCCAAAGTAGTCCTACTCTACAGTGGCTCCTCCCACTCAACATTATCCCTCCCACTCCCCAGTGCCCCTCCTACTTCACAGTGGTCCTCCCTTTCCACAGTATCCCTCCCACTTCCCAGTGTCCCTCCCACTCCTTAGTGTCCCTCACACTCTACAGTGTCCCTCGCACTCCGCAGTGGTCCCCCACTCCACAGTGTCCCTCCCACTTCTCAGTGTCCTTCCCACTCATCAGTGTCCCTCCCATTCCACAGTGGTCCTCCCATTCCACAGTGGCCCTCCCTTTCCACAGTGTCCTTCCCACTCCACAGTGGCCCACCCACTCCACAGTGGCTCTCCCACTTCACAGTGGTCCTCCCACTCCACAGTGGCCCTCCCACTTCACAGTGGTCCTCCCACTTCACAGTGGTCCTCCCACTTCACAGTGGCCCACCCACTCTAAAGTGGTCCTCCAACTCCAGTGTCCCTCCCACTCCTCAGTGTCCCTCCCACTTCTCAAGTGTCCCTCTCACTCTACAGTGGTCATCCCACTCCACAGTGGTCCTCCCACTCCACAATGCCGCTCCCACTCCAAAGTGACCCTCCCACTGCACAGTGGCCCTCCCACTCCACAGTGACCCACCCACTCCACAGTGGCTCTCCCACTTCACAGTGGTCCTTCCACTTCATAGTGGCCCACAAACTTCACAGTAGCCCACCCACTCCACAGTGGTCCTCCCACTCCACAGTGTCCCTCCCACTCCTCAGTGTCCCTCCCACTCCTCAGTGTCCCTCCCACTCATCAGTGCCCCTCCCACTCCTAAGTGTCCCTCCCACTCCTCAGTGTCCCTCCCACTCCTCAATGTCCCTCCCACTTTAAAGTGGTCCTCCCTCTCCACAGTGACCATCCCACTACACAGTGGTCCTCCCCTCCACAGTGGTCTTCCCACTCCACAGTGCCCCTCCCACTCCAAAGTGACCCTCCCACTCCACACTGGCCCTCCCACTCCACAGTAGTCCTACTCTACAATGGCTCCTCCCACTCAACAGTGGTCCTCCCACTCCACATTATCCCTCCCACTCCCCAGTGCCCCTCCTACTGCACAGTGGTCCTCCCACTCCACAGTGTCCCTCCCACTCCTCAGTGTCCCTCCCACTTCTCAAGTGTCCCTCTCACTCTACAGTGGTCATCCCACTCCACAGTGGTCCTCCCACTCCACAATGCCGCTCCCACTCCAAAGTGACCCTCCCACTGCACAGTGGCCCTCCCACTCCACAGTAGCCCTCCCACTCCACAATGGCCCTCCCACTCCACAATGGCCCTCCCACTCAACAGTGGTCATCCCACTCCACATTATCCCTCCCACTCCACATTTTCCCTCCCACTCCACATTATCCCTCCCACTCCACATTATCCCTCCCACTCCACATTATCCCTCCCACTCCACATTATCCCTCCCACTCCACATTATCCCTCCCACTCCACATTATCCCTCCTACTCCCAAGTGCCACTCCTACTCCACAGTGGTCCTCCCTCTCCACAGTATCCCTTCCACTTCCCAGTGTCCCTCCCACTCCTCAGTGTCCCTCACACTCTACAGTGTCCCTCCCACTCCACAGTGGTCCTCCCACTCCACAGTGGTCATCCCACTTCACAGTGGTCCTCCCACTACACAGTGGCCCACCCACTCCATAGTGGTCCTCCCACTTCACAGTGGCCCACCCCCTCCAAAGTGCTCCTCCCACTCCTCAGTGTCCCTCCCACATCTCAGTGTCCCTCTCACTCTACAGTGGTCATCCCACTCTACAGTGGTCCTCCTACTCCACAGTGGCTCTCCCACTCCAAAGTGACCCTGCCACTCCACACTGGCCTTCCCACTCTACAGTAGTCCTATTCTACAGTGGCCCCTCCCACTCCACAGTATTCCTTTCACTCCACCGTGGTCTTCCCACTCTCCAGTGTCCCTTCTACTCCACAGAGGCCCTCCCAATCCATATTATTCCTGTGGTGGTCCTCCCACTCTACAGTGGCCCTCCCACTGCACAGTAGCCCTCCCACTGCACAGTGGCCCTCCCACTCCACAGTGGTCCTCCAACTCCACAGTGGTCCTCCCACTCCCCAGTGGTCCTCGCAATTCACAGTTTCCATCCCACTCCTAAGTGTCTCTCCCACTCCACAATGCCCCCTCCTATTCCACAGTGGCTCTCCCACTCCATAGTTTTTCTCCCACTCCACAGTGGTCCTCCCACTCCACAGTGGTCCTCCCACTCCACAGTGGTCCTCCCACTCCACAGTGGTCCTCCCACTCCACAGTGGTCCTCCCACTCCACAGTGGTCCTCCCACTCCACAGTGGTCCTCCCACTCCACAGTGGTCCCCCCACTCCACAGTGGTCCTTCTACTCCACAGTGGTCCTTCTACTCCACAGTGATTCTCCAACTCCACCGTGGTCCTCCCACTCCACAGTGGCCCTCCCCCTCCACAGTGGCCTTCCCACTCCACAGTGGTCCTCCAAGTCCTCAGAACTGATACACTGCCAGCCACTTACGTGATCCTCTTAGTACAGTGCAGTGCCACTCACCCCGATACCGCCCTTAGTGCCTCCTGGCACACGCCGCCAACTCCCCACCCCCTCCCTCACCCACCCCTACCCTACCTAATTTCCCCCTCCCCACTACATCAACTACCCACCTCCTGAATCCTGCAGTTGGCATTTTCAACTTTGCGTTGCAACCGCATATGAAGCATATTCGTCAGCTGTGAGGTTGAGGGTTGGGTGGTGGTGGTGGTGGTGGTGGTGGGGGTGGTGGGGCGTTAAGAGAAGGGGGAAGGAGATGGATGCTAGGATGGGGGAGGGGGTTGGCAGGAAAGCTTTTTTTTCTGTTATCTCCTGAAGCTGAAGGTGTGAGGGGGGGTTGGTGGGTTGTGGAGGGAAGATGGAGGGGAGGGAAGGTGGATGAGTGGGGAGTTAGAAGGGGACAGAAAATGGATGAGTGGGGAGATAGAGGAGGGAAGGCGGATTAATTATTTTTTTCATGAATGAGTCTCAAAACCCTGTCAATGCATAACAAATTTCCGACATAACTCTAACTCCTCTGGACTTTGGAAAAGCCACTGACAAATATGTCCATGCACTCCGCCCCGGGCACTCCGCCCCGGGCCCAGACTCGTGGAACTGAGTCTTCATTAAGAACTGCAAGAAACCCCTTTCGGGGGCCTTAAGTATGCTATAGAGAGGGAGCATACACACGGGTGTAATCCCACAGTCACTAATAACAACGGATATTGCCCCAATAGCTGTAAAGTTCCACATCATAAAAATATTTGAAAGAGTACTAAGAAACATGATTGCAAATCACTTGGATTCCCAACAATTGCACAGTCCAGGGCAACATAGGTTCAGAGCAGGTCGCTCCTGCCTCTCGCAACTACTTGATCCCAATGATTTGGTCTTGGATGCTCTGGAAGACAAACAGAATGTAGATGTAGCATACACAGATTTTGCAAAAGTCTTGACAGGTGCGGTCATGGTGTAATAGTGCACAAAATGCGTGCTAGAGGGATAATGGCAAAGTGGGCAGATGGATCTTCAACTTTCTAACCAGTCGAACACAAAGAGTACTGGTAAACAGAGTTAAGTCGGAGGCTACCATAATGAAAAGCTCTGCTCACACAATTGAGCGGAAAAGTAGTGCGAAGGACTTAAGAGTGTCAATGTCAGAGGATCTAACCTTCAAGGATCACAACAGTGTCACTATCACATCTGCTAGGAAAATGATAGGATGGATAATGAGAACCTTCAAAACAAGGGATGCCAATCCAGTGATGATCCTTTTTAAATCACTTGTTCTCTCTAGGCTGGAATACTGCTGTATATTAACATCTCCATTCAAGGCAGGTGAAATTGCAGATATAGAGAATGTCCAGAGAACCTTCACTGCACATATAAGTTCCACCAAACATCTTAACTACTGGGAACAACTGGAAGCATTTGACTTGTACTCATTAAAGCGCAGGCGAGAGAGATACATCATAATCTACACCTGAAAACCCTAGAAGGACTGGTCCCAAATCTGCACACAGAAATCACTCCCGACGAAATCGAAAGACTTGGAAGGCGGTCCAATATACCCCCAATGAAAAGCAAGGGTGCCATTAGTACACAAAGAGAAACCACTGTAAGTGTCCGGGGCCCAAGACTGTTCAACAGCCTCCCACCAGGCATAAGGGAAATTACCAATAGACCCCCGGTTGCCTTCAAGAGGGACCTGCACAGATACCTAAATTCAGTACCTGATCAGCTTAGCTGCGGCCAGCAGTAACAACCTGGTTGATCAGGCCTTGATCCACCGAGAGGCCTGGTCAAGGACTGGGCCGTGGGGGTGTTGACCCCCGGAGCACCCTCCAGGTAAGTAAACCCCCTAAAACCTATTGATGCACCCCCTTAACCCCCTTCTTGCACCCCCGAAGGTTACTAGCATCACAATAGTTCATAAACCTCGATGGGGTTTATGTGATAGCCTATTCAGCCCCTACAAGGCTTCCACACCTTCAAGGCTTCCACCTTTACAAGGCTTCCACCCCCACAAGGCTTTCACCTTCACATAGTTTTCATCCCAACAAGGCTTCCACCACCACAAGGCTTCCACCCAAAGGCTTCCACCCCACAATGCTTCCACCCCACAAGGCTTCCATCGCGACAAGGCTTTCACCTCCACACAGCTTCCATCCCCACAAGGCTTCCATCCCAACAAGGGTTCCACCCCCACAAGGCTTCCATCCCAAGGCTTCCACCCCCACAAGGCTTCCATCCTAAGGCTTCCACCCCCACAAGGCTTCCACCCCCACAAGGCTTCCATCCCCACAAGGCTTCCACTCCAAGCCACCAAAGGCTTCCACCCCCACAAGGCTTCCACCCCCACAAGGCTTCCACCCCACAAGGCTTCCATCCCCACAAGGCTTAGAATCCCACAAGGCTTCCATCCCCACAAGGCTTCCACCCCCACAAGGCTTCCATCCCCACAAGGCTTCCATCCCCAGAAGGCTTCCACCCCCACAAGGCTTCCATCCCCACAAGGCTTTCACCCTCACAAGGCTTGCATCCCCACACGGCTTCCATCCTCACAAGGCTTCCATACCCAACAAGGCTTCCACCCCCACAAGGCTTCCATCCTCACAAGGCTTCCATACTCACAAGGCTTCCATCCCCAACAAGGCTTCGACCCCCACAAGCCTCCCGTCCCCAACAAGGCTTCCACACCCACAAGGCTTCCATCCCCACAAGGCTTCAACTCCCACAAGGCTTCCATCCCACAAGGCTTCCATCCTCAAAAGGCTTCCATCCCCAACAAGGCTTCCACCCCCACAAGGCTTCCGTCCCCAACAAGGCTTCCACCCCCACAATGCTTCCGTCCCCAACAAGGCTTCCATATCAACAAGGCTTCCGCCCCCACAAGGCTTCCATCCCCACAAGGCTTCCATCCCCACAAGGCTTCCACCCCCACAAGGCTTCCATCTCCATAAGGCTTCCACCCCCACAAAGCTTCCATCCCCACAAGGCTTCCACCCTCACAAGGCTTCCATCCCTACAAGGCTTCCATCCCCACGAGGCTTCTACCCAACAAGGCTTCCACCCCAACAAGGCTTCCACCCACACAAGGCTTCCACCCCCATAAGGCTTCCATCCCCACAAGGCTTCCATCCCCACAAGGCTTCCACCCCCACAAGGCTTCCACCCTCACAAGGCTTCCGTCCCCAACAAGGCTTCCACCCCCACAAGGCTTCCATCCCCACAAGGCTTCCATCCCCACAAGGGTTCCACCCCACAAGGCTTCCACCCCCACAAGGCTTCCATCCCCACAAGGCTTCCATCCCCACAAGGCTTCCACCCCGGCAAAGCTTCCACCCCCACAAGGCTTCCGTTCCCAACAAGGCTTCCACCCCCACAAGGCTTCCATCCCCACAAGGCTTCCATCCCCACAAGGCTTCCATCCCCACAAGGCTTCCATCCCACAAGGCTTCCACCCCACAAGTCTTCCACCCCCACAAGTCTTCCACCCCACAAGTCTTCCACTCCCACAAGTCTTCCACCCCACAAGGCTTCCATCCCCACAAGTCTTCCACCCCACAAGGCTTCCACCCTACAAGGCTTCCACCCCACAATCTTCCACCCCCACAAGTCTTCCACCCCACAATCTTCCACCCCTACAAGTCTTCCACCCCACAAGTCTTCCACCCCACAATCTTCCACCCCTACAAGGCTTCCACCCCACAAGTCTTCCACCCCACAAGGCTTCCACCCCCACAATCTTCCACCCCTACAAGTCTTCCACCCCCACAAGTCTTCCATGCCAATATTTCTAAACTTTCTCTCGACAAACAAGAGGGTTACAACCCTATTTCATTCCCTCTCCACTCCCCCCCCCAATCTTGCTGTTATGCATGACTCTGTTGCTGTTGTTGTTGCTGCTGCTGCTGTTGTTGCTGCAGCTGCTGTTGTTGTTGCTGGTGCAGCTGCTGCTGTTTGTTGTTGCTGCAGCTCCTGCTGTTGTTGCTGCAGCTGCTGCTGTTGTTGCTGGTGCAGCTGCTGCTGTTCGTTGTTGCTGCAGCTCCTGCTGTTGTTGCTGCAGCTGCTGCTGTTGTTGCTGGTGCAGCTGCTGCTGTTGTTGCTGCTGCTGCTGATCCTGTTGCAGTTGTTGTTGTTGCTATTGCTGCTGCTGCTGCTGCTGGTGGTGTTGTTGCTGGTGCTGCTGCTGCTGCTGTTGCTGTTCCTGTTGCTGTTGTTGATGTTGCTGGGGAACGGCTTACGTCCCTGGTGCACGAAGTCTTGGACTCGCTCTCTCTTGGTCAAATTGGCAGGCGAGGCTAATCCCGCCCGGGCCATCGGGAAGACCTGCGAATTTTCCACTCTGGCGAGTATAATCGCTGACCCAGAGGCTAGAGGATGACCCAGTGGCTAGAGGATGACTCAGTGGCTAGGGGATGACCCAGTGGCTAGGGGATGTATCAAGTGAGGTGTAGGGGATGCACACTTCGTAAATCGTACACACACACACACACGCTACCGAAACCAAGAGAGAGGTAAATCATTAGCAGTCATGGAAGAGGCAGGGCTCAGAGCTGAGAATCAACCTCTATAACAACACACAGGAGTCTTGAAATGGAAAACATGGCCACTGGAAACCTGAAAATAACGACCAGGCGACCCCAGGTAACAGTAGCAGTGATTTATAAGCCGAGCTGAACAACGGAAGACAGAGGCAGAAGTATGATGTTAACAGTCACAATACAAATTCTAATAAAAGAGGTAGAGAGAGAGAGGAAGTAAAAACAAAGTAAAGTTACTGACTGTGGCTGATTCCAATCACCCGGAGATAGACGGGGAGAACTGGGACCCACACGCAGCGTCAAGAACACACCCAAGTAGCCAAAAGAGTGAGGGTAGCGGACAAACCAGCTCGACTAGTTCCGATATTCACCTGAAGTTAACCTGACATAGGTGACACTGAATATGGCCTGCTACTGGGAACTAGTGACCACAGGTCGTCAACTTTGAACACTTAGAAGAAGTGGAAGTGGAGAGAAGACAAGGTACAAATAGCAAATCAGATTACAAAAGAGGTGTCTCTGCAGCGAGGCGAGATTTTCTAAATGTAATCCAGTGGTAGAGTGAGCTTAGAGGACAGACGAGATGATGAAAGACCTCACCAGAAAGTGAGTAGAGGTAAGAGCGAGGTCATTCCTTCATAACTAAGAGGAGTAAGAAGACAAGGTACACAGAGAGCTCTTGGTTTACGGCTGTAAAGAGGCCAAAGAAAGATGCCAAAGAGAATGGAAAAGTACAGAACACACATGACGACAGAGAAGAGGAAGGCAAGCAGAATAACGAAGAATGAATATGCAAGGATAAGAAGAGAAGCCAAATGTCATTTTGAGAATTGCATAGTAACAAAAGCCAAATCAGAGCCAAAACTACTACACAGCCACGTAAGAAGGAAGAGGACTGTACAAGACAAAATAAAGGTGAAAAAGGAGGGAGGGAAAGGTCACAGAAAACGATAGAGAAGTTAGCGAGGAATTAATCAGAGAGTTTAAGAAAGTATTCAGGAATGCTGCCAGAAAGGACTGATCATTATATATTGGATAGAATTCATGTAGCAAACGAGAAAGTAATGAAACTACTAAAAACGTTAGCACAACAAAAGTCACGGGACACTGATGCATATCACCAAGGATACTGAAAGAATGAGCAGAAGACCTGTGTGAAACTAAGGTAATGATCTACAAAATGTCCTTGGAGAGGAAACTGTTGGACAGTTGGAAAACTGTCCCAATGTACAAGCAGGGGAACAAACAAGAGTCACTGAATTACAGCACAGTAACACTGGCATGTATACTGTCCAAAGAATTGGAAAAGATAATTAAGAAAAAGATTGGTTGAGCATCTTGAGAGGTGGGTTATTTTTAACAGAGGCGGGTTATTTTTAACAGAGGTGGGTTATTTTTAACAGAGGTGGGTTATTTTTAACAGAGGTGGGTTATTTTTAACAGAGGTGGGTTATTTTTAACAAAGGTGGGTTATTTTTAACAGAGGTGGGTTATTTTTAACAGAGGTGGGTTATTTTTAACAGAGGTGGGTTATTTTTAACAGAGGTGGGTTATTTTTTAACAGAGGTGGGTTATTTTTAACAAAGGTGGGTTATTTTTAACAGAGGTGGGTTATTTTTAACAGAGGTGGGTTATTTTTAACAGAGGTGGGTTATTTTTAACAGGATTTAGGAAAGGTAACTCCTGACTCACTAACCTACTAGAGTTCTACGACAGAATAACTGGAAAGACGAAGATGGGTTCACTACATGTTCTTGGGCTGTAGGAAAGCATTTGACACCAGACACTGATTAACAGATTAGAGGAACATACAAGAATATGAAGTAAAATGCATAAAGGAATACCTAGCAAATAGAAGACAGAGGGTGACGGTAAGGGCAGATGTTTCAGGATGGGAAAGTGTAACAAGTAGGGTTCCCTAAGGGTCAGTTCTAAGATCTTTATTATTCTTGATATACGTAAACGACCTCCCTGAAGAGAATGACCCGCATGTTCCATTGTTTGTTGATGACATAAAACTAATGAGAAGAATACAAAATGAAGAAGATAGAGTCAGTTTACAGGTACACCTGGATAAAATGTAACACTGGTCAAACATATGGTTATGGAGAAAGACGACCACAGACGGAAGTGCAACTTGAGAAGCAAGAAACTACAGATATCAGTCATGGGGAAAGCTCTTAGGGTCAACATCACACCCAGTATATCGCCAGAGGTGCACATAAATCGAATAACATCAGAAGTACATACAAGGATAGCTAATCTCAGAACTGCCTTCAGAAACCTCAATAAATAATCATCTTAGGTCTCTCACATAACATGTGTTAGACCTGTCATGGAGTATGTAGCGCCAGCATGGAACCCTCACCTGATTAAGTATGTATAGAAACCTAGAAAAGGTTCAAAGGTTTGAAACAAGACTAGTCCCAGTGCTGAGGGAATTGAGTTATGAAGAGAAACTAAAGGAACTGAGCCTGACGTTTTTAGGAGAAAGAAAGATAAGGGAGACATAATTGTGACATGCAAGATACAAGCTTTGGCAGAGAAGACAGGGACAGACTTGAAATGAAAGAAACAGGGGCGAGGGGTCATAGACGGAAACTAACGACACAGATGGTTGTGGTTGCAGGGGCCAGGAGATGAACCTCGACCCTTGCAACCACAAATAGATGAGTACACACACACACACATGAAATACTGAGAGGAATCGACAAGGACAGAGACAGGATGTTCCAGAGATGGGACACAGCAACAAGGGGTCATAGTTGGAAGTTGAAGACTCAGATGAATCACAGGGATGTTAGGAAGTATTTTTTTCAGTCACAGAGTTGTCAGGAAGTGGAATAGCCTGCGAAGTGATGCAGTGGAGGCAGGATTCATACATAGCTTTAAGAAGAGGTATGATAAAGCTCATGGAGCAGGAAGAGTGACCTAATAGCAGCCAGTGAAGAGGGTGGGCCAGGAGCTGTGACTCGACCCCTGCAACCACAACTAGGTGATTACACACACACACATTGTCCCAACCATCTGAGTAATGTTGACTGGAAGCCTGAGGAAGGGGCAATATTAAGCAGATGTGAAGGAAGCCTCCCCTGGCACCCACCACCCTAAACAAGCTGGAAGCCTTTGACTTAAACCTTCCTCTCAATGGCGTCTGTTCCTCCCCCACCTCCTTCACCTTCTTACCCTCCCCCTTTACCCTCTTACCTTCCCCTTCACCCTCTTACCCTCCCCCCTCTTCCTTATAAAGTCCAAGCCAAGGCCAAGGACATGAACACGGACGAGTTCTGAGGATTGTAGTGTTTATATTAGGTTGTAAGACCACGGTCTGATCTTCAAGACCACACCCCCCTCGACCCCCTCGACCCCCTTGACCCCCACCAAGACCCTCACCAAGACCCCCACCAACACCCCCACCAAGCCTCCCTCCCTCTGAACACCTCAGTCTTAGTCACTTCCTGGGGTCACCGCCCCCGAGACCCAGTCCCAGACCAGACCTGGTTGCTGGCCTGACCTATCAGGCTGTTAGTGCCCGCCGCCCGGCTGTCTAGAGATTAGAAGACGGAGGATCAAGCCTGCACCAAGTTATGCTGCGTTGAGAGACTCACAATAATAATAATAATAATAATAATAATAATAATAATAATAATATTATTATTATTATTATTATTATTATTATTATTATTATTATTATTATTATTATTATTATTATTATTATTATTATTATTATTATTATTATTATTATTATTATTATGTTACTTGAACGCCCAGTGTCCTCCTTCTCCTCCTTATTCTCCTCCTCTTCTCGCCCTCTCCTTCTCCTCCTTATTCTCCTCCTCTTCTCGCCCTCTCCTTCTCCTCCGCACCACATTTATCTTTGTTTTGTGTGTTGGGGTCCAGTAGAATAGGCAGTGAGGCGAGGCAGTGAGACCAGGCAATGAGGAGAGGCATTGAGGCGAGGCAGTAAGGTGAGGCGAGGCACCAATCACAGTACCATGCTACCCTACAAGGAACAAAGCTGCTGCCATAGCTGATACCACACTCCCATGCTACCATACACAGGGCAGAGGCGGAGCTACCATACCCTCTATCATGCTACCATACACAGGGCAGAGGCGGAGCTACCATACCCTCTATCATGCTACCATACACAGGGCAGAGGCGGCGCTACCATACCCTCTATCATGCTACCATACACAGGGCAGAGACGGCGCTACCATACCCTCTATCATGCTACCATACACAGGGCAGAGGCGGCGCTACCATACCCTCTATCATGCTACCATACACAGGGCAGAGACGGCGCTACCATACCCTCTATCATGCTACCATACACAGGGCAGAGGCGGCGCTACCATACCCTCTATCATGCTACCATACACAGGGCAGAGACGGAGCTACCATACCCTCTATCATGCTACCATACACAGGGCAGAGACGGAGCTACCATACCCTCTATCATGCTACCATACACAGGGCAGAGACGGCGCTACCATACCCTCTATCATGCTACCATATATGTTTCACACTCTGGAAAGATTTCTGCCAGAGTAAAATGTTTAACAGGCTGCCGTTTCCCTCATCCATTGTGTGTGTGTGTGTGTGTGTGTGTGTGTGTGTGTGTGTGTGTGTGTGTGTACTCACCTAATTGTACTCACCTAATTGTGGTTGCAGGGGTCGAGACTCAGCTCCTGGCCCCGCCTCTTCGCTGTCTGCTACTGGGTCTCTGCTCTCCCTGCTCCATGAGCTTTATCATACCTTGTCTTAAAACTATGTATGGTTCCTGCCTCCACTATATCATTCTCTAGTCCATTCCACTTCCTGACTACTCTGTGGCTGAAGAAATGTTTCCTGACATCCCTTTGACTCATCTGAGTCTTCAGCTTCCAGTTGTGTCCCCTTGTTTCTGTGTTCCTCTCTGAAACAACCTGTCACTATCTACCTTGTCAATTCCCGCAGTATTTTGTATGTCGTTATCATGTCTCCTCTGACCCTTCTTTCCTCCAGTGTTGTTAGTCCTATTTCCTCAGCCTTTCTTCATAAGACAGACCCCTGAGTTGTGGAACTAACCTTGTCGCAAACCTTTGCACTTTCTCTAGTTTCTTGACATGCTTGACCAGGTGTGGGTTCCAGACTGGTGCTGCATACTCTAGTATGGGCCTGACGTATACGGTATACAGTGTCTTGAACGATTCCTTGTTAAGGTAACGGAACGCTAATCTTAAGTTTGCCAGTCGCCCATATGCTGCCGCGGTTATCTGGTTGATGTGTGCTTCCGGAGACGTGCTTGGTGTTATACTCACCCCAAGGTCTTTCTCCTTTGTTGAGGTTTGTAGCCTTTGTGTGTGTGTGTGTGTGTGTGCTCACCTGTTTATGATTGCAGGGGTCGATTCACAGCTCCTGGATATGTGTGTGTGTGTGTGTGTGTGTGTACTCACCTAGTTGTGGTTGCAGGGGTCGAGACATAGCTCCTGGCCCCGCCTCTTCACTGGCCGCTACTGGGTCACTCTCCCTGCGCCATGAGCTTTATCATACCTCTTCTTAAAGCTGTGTATGGAACCTGCCTCCACTACATCGCTTCCCAAGCTATTCCACTTCCCGACCACTCTGTGACTGAAGAAATACTTCCTAACATCCCTGTGATTCATCTGAGTCTTCAACTTCCAACTGTGTCCCCTTGTTGCTGTGTCCCATCTTTGGAACATTCTGTCTCTATCAACCTTGTCAATTCCTCTCAGTATCTTATATGTCGTTATCATGTCCCCCCTATCTCTCCTGTCCTCCAGTGTCGTCAGGTCGATTTCCTTAACCTCTCCTCGTAGGACATACCCTTAGCTCCGGGACTAGTCATGTTGCAAACCTTTGCACTTTCTCTAGTTTCTTTACGTGCTTGGATAAATGTGGGTTCCAAACTGGTGCTGCATACTCCAGTATGGGCCTAACGTACACAGTGTACAGGGTCCTGAACGATTCTTTATTAAGATGTCGGAATGCTGTTCTTAGGTTTGCTAGGCGCCCGTATGCTGCAGCAGTTATTTGGTTGATGTGCGTCTCGGGAGATGTGCCTGGTGTTATACTCACCCAAAGATCTTTTTCCTTGATTGAAGTTTGTAGTCTCTGGCCCCCTAGACTGTACTCCGTCTGCGGTCTTCTTTGCCCTTCCCCAATCTTCATGACTTTGCACTTGGTTGGGTTGAACTCCAGTGTGTGTGTGTGTGTGTGTGTGTGTGTGTGTGTGTGTGTGTACTCACCTGTTTATGATTGCAGGGGTCGATTCACAGCTCCTGGATATGTGTGTGTGTGTGTGTGTGTGTGTGTGTGTGTGTGTTTGTGTGTTTGTGTGTGTGTGTGTGTGTGTGTGTGTGTGTTTGTGTGTGTGTGTGTGTGTGTGTGCACAATACAAGAGCATCATTACTGTTCTCCCCTTACTCCATTACCCTGCACTATCCCCCTGCCCCCTGTCCCCTGTCCTCTGCTCCCTGCCCCCTGCTACAGTCTTTCTACCTCTCTGCTCTTTTGCCCTCGTATAGATTTTTGTAACTGTGGGCGGAGTGGGCACGACCCAGGGTACGCGGGTATGAACAAAGGTGATGGAGGGGTCCTGGCCACCAGCTGGGGCATCACAGGGGCATCGGAGGGGCACCGCAGGGGTATCACAGGGGCGTGCCCGTCCCACACCTTGCAGGGTGTGGATGGGTATTTCTTTAGGTACATCCGCAGGGGGCTGCCGCCCTCTGTCGAGGGGGGTGGGGGAAGGAGAGGGGAGGGGGAGACTTCAGTAGTGTCAACCTGAGCTGGGAGACTTCAGTAGTGTCAACCAGAGCTGGGACACTTCAGTAGTGTCAACCTTAGCTGGGACACTTCAGTAGTGTCAACCTGAGCTGGGAGACTTCAGTAGTGTTAACCTGAGCTGGGAGACTTCAGTAGTGTCAACCTGAGCTGGGAGACTTCGGTAGTGTCAACCTGAGCTGAGAGACTTCAGTAGTGTCAACCTGAGCTGGGAGACTTCAGCAGTGTCAACCTGAGCTGAGAGACTTCAGTAGTGTCAACCAGAGCTGGGACACTTCAGTAGTGTCAACCTTAGCTGGGAGACTTCAGTAGTGTCAACCAGAGCTGGGACACTTCAGTAGTGTCAACCTTAGCTGGGAGACTTCAGTAGTGTCAACCTGAGCTGGGAGACTTCAGCAGTGTCAACCTGAGCTGAGAGACTTCAGTAGTGTCAACCTGAGCTGGGAGACTTCATTAGTGTCAACCTGAGCTGGGAGACTTCAGTAGTGTCAACCTAAGCTGGGAGACTTCAGTAGTGTCAACCTGAGCTGGGAGAATTCAGTAGTGTCAACCTGAGCTGGGAGAATTCAGTAGTGTCAACCTGAGCTGGGAGACTTCAGTAGTGTCAACCTGAGCTGGGAGACTTCAGTAGTGTCAACCTGAGCTGAGAGACTTCAGTAGTGTCAACCTGAGCTGGGAGACTTCAGTAGTGTCAACCTGAGCTGGGAGACTTCAGTAGTGTCAGTCTGAGCTGAGAGACTTCAGTAGTGTCAACCTGAGCTGAGAGACTTCAGTAGTGTCAGTCTGAACTGGGAAACTTCTGTAGTGTCAACCTGAACTGGGAGACTTCAGTAGCGTCAGCCTGAGCTGGTATACTTCAGTAGTGTCAGCCTGAGCTAGTATACTTCAGTAGCGTCAGTCTGAGCTAGTATACTTCAGTAGCGTCAGCCTGAGCTAGTATACTTCAGTAGTGTCAGCCTGAGCTAGTATACTTCAGTAGTGTCAGCCTGAGCTAGTATACGTCAGTAGTGTCAGCCTGAGCTAGTATACGTCAGTAGTGTCAGTCTGAGCTGATATACGTCAGTAGTGTCAGCCTGAGCTGGTATACTTCAGTAGTGTCAGCCTGAGCTGGTATACTTCAGTAGTGTCAGCCTGAGCTGGTATACTTCAGTAGTGTCAGCTTGTGTTCATCAGCTAGGACAGCTTCAAAGGTTACCTCCCAGCAGAGCTGGAGTCACTATCACTTGGGAATTACCATCTCTCAGGATAACCTGTCCCAGTCACACTAAAAATGGTGGTGATGATTGTGGTAGTGTTGGTGATGGTGGTCATGGTTGTGGTGGGACACCACCAACACTAACCTGTCGGCACAGCAAGCCAACAGCAGCAGCACCAACAGTAGCAGCAGTTGTAGTATTGATGGTGGTAATAGTTTCAACAGCAACAGCAGTCGTAACAGCACCAAAAATAGCAGCAGCAACAGCAGCAACAGCAGCAACAGCAGTAGTAGTAGTAGTGGTAGCAGCAGCAGTAGCAGCAACAACAACAACAGCACCAACAACAGCAGCAGCGACAGCAGCAGCAACAGCGGGTGGGTGCCCAGTTACTGGAGATAATTGCAGCATCCGTGTCACTCCCGACGCTCCTTTCATACCCTGGGCATCATGGGCATTGAATAGTACCTTCCCCCCTCATGCCCCATTGTACCCCCTCCCCTCCATCGTCCCATCTCCCCACTGCACCACCTCCCAGGACCCCCTTCCAAGCATCTCCTCCTTCAATGGCCGCCGTGGACACCGCCAGTAATGGAGGCTTAGGGACGCCCCTGGTCTTTTTTTCAGGTCCTCTCGTGGTCCCTCTTTTATCAGGGATCCTCTTGGTCCCTGCTTTTAGGGATTCTCGTGGTCCCTGTTTTTACCGATCTTCGTGGCCCCTGTTTTTAGGGATCCATGTGATCCCTGTTTTTAGGGATCCTCGTGGTCCGTTTTTAGAGATCCTCGTGGTCCCTGTTTTTTTTAGGGATCCTCGTGGTCCGTTTTTAGGGATCTTCGTGGTCCCTGCGTTTTTAGGGATCCTGGTGGACCCTCTTTAGTATGAGCCACTCATGATCCCTGGGTTGTCAGGGGAGCCCCCTCGTTGTCCCTGCTTGGTCAGGGCCCGTTGTGGCCCTGTTTAATCATAACTCCATGGTGATGAAGACCAGTCGTGGTCCCTATGAAGACTCTCCTCCCTTCTAGACTCGTTACATCTTTAATATTATTATTATTATTATTATTATTATTATTATTATTACCATTCTTCTTATTATTATTATTATTATTATTATTATTATTATTATTATTATGTTTATTATTATTATTATTATCATTCTTATTCTTATTATGACCATTAGTATTAGTATTATTATCATTATTATTATTATTGTTAATATCATTAAAAAAATTATAGAAATGGCTTAATCATCTAAGGTGATTAATCATTCCTCTGGGTGATTAATCATTCCTCTGGGTGATTAATCATTCCTCTGGGTGATTAATCATTCCTCTGGGTGATTAATCATTCCTCTGGGTGATTAATCATTCCTCTGGATGATTAATCATTCCTCTGGGTGATTAATCATTCCTCTGGGTGATTAATCATTCCTCTGGGTGATTAATCATTCCTCTAGGTGATTAATCATTCCTCTGGGTGATTAATCATTCTTCTGGATGATTAATCATTCCTCTGGGTGATTAATCATTCCTCTGGGTGATTAATCATTCCTCTGGGTGATTAAGGTAAGTGTTGCTATTTTTCGAAAACTAGGGCGACCTTTAAAATTATTTACAACATCCTGGGGACTGAATCAAGGAACTGGAGCAAGAACGTGAGTAAGGAACAGAAGCAAGGAACAAGAAACGGGAGCAAGGAACGGAAGTAAGGAACGGGAGCAAGGAAGAAAATCAAGGAACAGAATCAAGCAAATAACAGGAGTAAGGAAGGAGGAGGAGCAACAGGAATAAGGAAGAGAATCAAAGAACAGGATCAAGGAACAGGAGCAAGAAGACTTCATCGTTACTTATGATATATAACTGTAATGTTTTAACTAACATCTATGGATGTAATATATATATATATATATATATATATATATATATATATATATATATATATATATATATATATATATATATATAAGTACGTGTAGGAGGTTGGTAGACCATCCTTTAAAATATCGCCACGAGAGAAACTAGAGTAGCTAGAATCGTGTGTGTGTGTGTGTGTGTGTGTGTGTGTGTGTGTGTGTGTTGTGTGTGTGTGTGTGAGTGGATAGGAGAGTCCTTCGAGCATTCTAGACTCTAAAGGAAGGCCTTGTGTGTAGACTGTAGAAGCTACCACAGGCTCCTGTCTAACGACAGCAGGGCAAGACGACACAGTACAAGCTGCCACTAACTTCTACAGACACTGTAACACTGTGTAGCAACACTCACAACTCACACACGCACACTGGTATAGTGACACTATACCAGTAACAGAGAATGACTCTGTGATACTTATATATTTTGCAAAGTGAAACACACACCAGTGATGGACCTTCCCTTCCTTCCACTTGGGCAAGCTGCCCACCACCACCGGCTGGCTGAACAAGGAGGGCAGCAGCACACTTGGGCAAGCTGCCCACCACCACCGGCTGGCTGAACAAGGAGGGCAGCAGCACTAGCACAAGCTCTCCTCAGAGAGAGAAAGAGGTAGATAAAGAGAGATAGAGAGAGAGAGAAATTGAAAATCTATCACGTTAGAGAACGTCATAATATATCAGTAACATGAATAATTATATATATATATATATATATATATATATATATATATATATATATATATATATATATATATATATAACACATTATAACTACACAAAATTAAATCATAATAAAGACAAAATTATTTTTTCTTCGTCTATAAGATCGCATTTTTGAATCTTCCAACTTCGCAGAGAATTATTAAATACCGCAACATCCGCATGTTGACACAGTAAAGGGGGGGAAGAATATAGACCTTAAGTACTAGTGTAATACAGGTCTTGTTATGACAGCCCCTAAGTGGTAAGGACCACTTGAGGTCCCTAAGTTGTCTTGTTATAATTATTTCAGAAAGTAAACAAAAAAACATTATGATATATTTATACATATATGTAAGAGAGAGAGAGAGAGAGAGAGAGAGAGAGAGAGAGAGTTGAGGGATGAAGGGTAGACAGAGGGTAGCAGCTGTGGGGTACAACATACCCCAATTTTCCCCCATCAACCTTCTCCCCCCATTCCAAATATCCCCCCTTCATTCTCTCCTCCCCAAGCACCCATTCTTCCTCCCTCCTCTATTCCCCACCTCTTTCTCACTCAAACTCCCCCCTTTTTCCTCCCTCTCCCTCCCCCTCTTTCTTCTTCTCCTCCCCTCTCCTTCCCCTCCCCACTCTGAACCTCAATGGACAGCTGATTGATCCCCTTGTTGCCCCCTCCTCCATAACCCACTATCACCTCCATCATGTTCCCATGCGTGTGTGTATGCATGTGTGTGTGTGTGAGTGTGTGTGTGTGTATACATGTATGTGTGCATACGCATTTGAATGTTTATGTGTACTCACCTATTTGTGGTTGCTGGGGTCTCTGTCTATTCTCTTCTCCTGGACCCGTCTCTTGCTTTTTAAACATCCTGCCTCTGTCTACTCTATATTATAGAGTGCTGTCTTATCTCCCCCTGGTTCTTCTCTCCTGCAATATCGTTAAATTCAATTTCGTTAGCCTCTCCTCTTAGCTCATACTTCTTAACTCAGGAACCAGTCTTGTTACATACTTCTACATGCTTCCTCAGGTGCGGGTTTCATACTGGTGCTGCATACTCCAAGATGATCCTGACATATGTTGTATAAAGGAATGACTCGAGATTCCTGAAGGCTGCTCTCAGATTTGCCAGGCGAGTATTGGTTGCAGAGGTTGTCCGGCTGATGTAAGCCTCTGGTGATATACCAGGCTCCATGCTCACCTCTGAGTCTTTCTCTTTAAGTGAGGTTTGTAACCTGTTCCTCCAAGGCCATACCCCGTTTCCGGTCATGGTGCTCCTTCCCCAGCCTTCATAACTTTGTATATGCTGGGGTTGAATTCAAACAACCACTTATCTGACCAATCTTGCCGTTTCTCAAGATACATTTGGAGTCTTTCCCAGTCCTCGTATGGTTTATTCCCCTCGTCAGTTTTACATCAGTAAACGGGAATATATTCGAATCATTCCCATCTGGTATGTCCTTCACATAAACCAGAAACAGCACTGGCTCTAATACTGATCCTTGGGGGACACTGCTGTTAAGTCTTCCTATTCTCACGTCTCTCCCTCGACAGTCACTCTTTGCTTCCTTTTCCTAAGATTATTTTTTAATCCACTTGCAGGATGTTTCCGTTATTCTCACTTTCAGCTCTAATATTTGCCCAGGTCTAGTGTAGGGTACAGTATCAAATACCTTCTTGCAGTCTAAGAAAATGCAATCTAATCATGTGTATGTATATATACGAATACGAATGTGCATATGCATATATATATATATATATATATATATATATATATATATATATATATATATATATATTTCTTATGATTAAACTTAAAACAATCGTAAAAAGATACGTGTGTGTCAATAAACCTCAAATGAAGATCATTATTAGATAAAACAGAGCTAAGACTGTCCAATTATAAGTGCATTATGAAAAAATAGAGCAAATACGATATGCGCGAAAAGTTTAAAAAAATAAATTTCGTTTGTATTTAATAAAATTTAAAGGAACTTTAATACACAGTCCCCACAAAGGAAGGTTTACTGTAAGGAAATATGTCAAAGAATGGTTTATGTTACAACGTAAACCCAGTATTATGATACTTAGAGCTGAAGTTATCAAAGAATAAAGGATTATATTCATAAGACTTAAAACACAAAAAGTAATCGTCATCATATTTACGATAATAAACAAGCGATTTAAAATACCAAGGACTATCCTTCAAGTATTTTTTTCATAACCTTAAAATACATTGGTGAAAATGGAACAAGATATGTTCCTCACGCCTACACCACTGTCCCCATTATCTATCTCATTATTAAACAAAAGAAAGGAATCTTGGGCAGCAAAATGCAGAAATTATCTCATTTGCTTGGAGTTGCAACACAGACCTGATTTCAACACTTTCTGACAACACTTGTCAATATTCTTGTCTTGTGGATTATTATTAGTATTAAGCGACTTAATGTTGAAAATTGTTGATATGTCTACAGTGTTTGTGATGAGTCAGGAACACGTTCACCACTGGTATCTTTATTGCCAACACTGGTATCTTTATTGCCAACACTGGTATCTTTATTGCCAACACTGGTATCTTTATTGCCAAAACTGGTATCTTTACTGCCAACACTAGTATCTTTACTGCCAACACTGGTATCTTTATTGCCAAAACTGGTATCTTTACTGCCAACACTAGTATCTTTACTGCCAACACTGGTATCTTTATTGCCAACACTGGTATCTTTATTGCCAACACTGGCATCTTATTGAACTGTTCTTATTACAACTGGTATCTTTACTGCCAACACTAGTATCTTTACTGCCAACACTGGTATCTTTATTGCCAACACTGGTATCTTTACTGCCAACACTGGCATCATTATTGCCAACACTGGCATCTTTACTGCCAACACTGGCATCATTATTGCCAACACTGGCATCATTATTGCCAACACTGGCATCATTATTGCCAACACTGGCATCATTATTGCCAACACTGGTATCTTTATTGCCAACACTGGTATCTTTACTGCCAACACTGGCATCATTATTGCCAACACTGGCATCATTATTGCCAACACTCTTCGCCTTCTCTGTTCCTTTGCACTTCTGGTGGCGTTATTGGTCCAAAGGAAGCTGTAGGAAAGTCTCTGTTGGGAAGGATTTCGTGGCCATAACACGGTTCTCGTGGCCATAACACGGTTCTCGTGATCATAACACTGTTCTCGTGGCCATAACACGGTTCTCGTGATCATAACACGGTTCTCGTGGTCATAACACGGTTCTCGTGATCATAACACTGTTCTCGTGTTCATAACACGGTTCTCGTGGCCATAACACGGTTTAAAAGTACTTACCTCCTTCATAAAGGAGAAAACATCTTTACAAGTGAATTAATTAGTGGCAATAGGAGCAAGAACAGGAATCACAAACTTAACTAACTTGTAGTTCAACCTGCCTAGAGGCCTGTAGTATATAGAATAGGTCGTAAAGTATAACCAGTTTCATGGACTTTTGGCAAACTATAGATAATTCCTGATTTATGACCAGGGACACATGCCTCCGAAAGAGATTTTCCAATGACTAACAACTCGCAGACGGACGAAATTATATACAAATACGTATTATTTATCTGTCCACAGCAGGATTCAAACCTGCACACTCTGCGTCAAAGTGAGCAGCACTTTATCCTGGGCTCTGTGGTTAAAGTGCTACTTGCTTTGATGTGGAGAATGAAGGTTCGAATCCTGCTGTGGACTGAGAGATAATGTTTGTATTATACTTCCGTATACAAATCTTCGGTGAAAGCACCGTCGTATTTTTAATTTCCTTAAATACTTGAGATAAATCCTCATATTTGAAAAAAAAAAAAATAGCAAACACTTCATGTTTGATACTAGTAAGTTCAGTACCATTAGAAAGTAACGTAGTCGTTTTATTGACGTAGTCAAACGCATTTAATATGACCTCACCTTTGTCAGCCCTAGTAACTATGGTACAAGAATATATATATATATATATATATATATATATATATATATATATATATATATATATATATATATATATATGTACATGTTGCTGGTGGTAGTGGTGGTGGTGATGGTGGTAGTGATAGCGATTGTGGTAGTGGTGTTGGTGGTAGTGTCTACTACCCTCTCCCTCCTCCCCGTATCCCTATCCCCCTTTCCCCCTCCTCTCTTCCCACCCTATAGAGGCAGCGTGAAGATCTTTGGGGGGTGGTTACCTGCGCGCATCTCACACCCTCCCTCCCCCACCCAGGCTTCCCCTCTCTCTCTCTCTCTCCCCTATCCCCTCCTCCTCCTCCTCCTCCCCCTCTCCCTCCTTTCTGTAATTGGTGGCCACCTGGCAGGTATGTGAGGAGGGTGGGGAAGGGAGGGGGCGGACTCACCCCCTCCATTCCTGGTACCTTCCCGCCCTCTGATTGGCCCACCAGGACCCCCCCACTTGCCCGAGACCTCGTAACCTGATTGGTCGAGACTTGGCAGATACTTGAAT
>WNWK01001727.1:45000-62500 GCA_009830355.1 Cherax destructor
GGCAGACCTCCAGTACAACTGGTAGTCGCTCTAAATGTTGCTCTCATTACAACAGGTGGTGAACTACCATGCTGGTTATTGATGGTATATGGGATTGTGGTTGTGTGATGGGCGTCCAGTATAATAACATACTCGGTGTATGCCACATAGATTTCCATGCTGTTAGTTTGTATTATTGTTGTTACTCTTGATGCTGGTCCTGTTGTTTGAGTAGCTGTGTCTGTTGTTGTGTCTGTTGCTGTGTCTGTTGCTGCTGCCATTGCTGCACTCACCTGTTCATACTCATTTGTAGCTGCAGAGGTTAAGTCTCAGCTCCTGGCCCCACTCTTCCACTTCCCGCCACTGAGATTCATCTCTCCCGGCTGTGTCAGCCTTATCATACCTATTCTTAAAACTATGTATGGGTCCTTCCTTTACAACTTCGCTGAATAGGTCAGTCCACTTCCTGACGACTCTAAAGCTAAAGAAGTATTTCCTAACATCCTTGTGATTCAATTGGGCTTCTAACTTCTAGCTGTGACCTCGTGTACCTGAGACCCGCCTCTCAAACAGACTAGCCCAGTCAAGCCTGTCTATTCCTCTAGTGTTATCAGGTTAATTAAGGTTCTCAAGTCTGTGTGTGTGTTTAGTAGTAGTAGTAGTAGTGGTGGTAGTAGTAGTAATAGCAGCAGTAGTAGTAGTTATTAATTGTCAAAGACACTTGTCTATACACACTTGGTATATTGAGTGATAAATAATATGTTTTCTTTTTTTACACAGGGCAGCCAGCGTCACCTGCCCCCAGCGGTGCAGGGGTGCCTGTGGGCGTGGGCGTGGGCGTGCTGTGGGCGTGGGCGTGGGCGTGAGGTGCCAGGCTGGCGTTCCCTGGCTTTGGGGGTGCCTGTGGAGCAGGGAGCTCCGCGGGCATGTACCTCAAGTCCTCCCCGTACTCCATGAACGGGATTGGACTCACCATGGCCGGGATGGACTCACTACACCCCAGCATGGGCTACCCCGCCCCCAGTGAATACCTCTACGGTACGCTACCTCTTGTGCTACTACCTCTACCTCTTGTGCTACTACCTCTACCTCTTGTGCTACTACCTCTACCTCTTGTGCTACTACCTCTACCTCTTGTGCTACTACCTCTATCTCTTGTGCTGCTACCTCTACCTCTTGTGCTACTACTCTACCTCTTGTGCTACTACTCTACCTCTTGTGCTGCTACCTCTACCTCTTGTGCTGCTACCTCTACCTCTTGTACTACTACCTCTACCTCTTGTGCTACTACCTCTACCTCTTGTGCTGCTACCTCTACCTCTTGTGCTGCTACCTCTACCTCTTGTGCTGCTACCTCTACCTCTACTTCTTTTCCCTGCTGATGCAGGGTAAGGTGACTAAGACGCTAGGAACAGGTTCCCAGCCATCGCATCCTGCGATGGCTGGGATAAGGTTAGGTTAGGTTAGATTAGGTTAGGTTACGTAAGGTTAGATTAGGTAAGGTTAGGTTAGGAAAGGTTAGGTTAGGTAAAGTTAGGTTAGGTTAATTTAGGTTAGGTTAGATTTGCCGCTGAAGCTTTAGGTCATCTGCCCGAGGCCTTCCACTGGCTTCCCTGTCCACCCCTTCACAAAATTAAGGTCTTTTAGGCTGGGATAAATACCACAACTCTCACTGGCGGAGTTTCAAACGTTCAAAAAATTTGACTAAGATGGAGAGCGAAACTTCAGGTGATCAAAACCACGTCTGCCGATTTTAGGTGAAAAATAGAAAAAACTTTTGATTTCTATTGTGTCACGGCAATTAAATTTGTGTCATCCTTTTCTGTGGTATTAACCTTGGTATTAAATACCGAAAAATTGGTTTCGAAAAGCCACGTGAGTAAACACTATTATATATTTATTAGAAAACGTTTCGGTCCTGGGACCTTAATCAAGGTCCCAGGACCGAAACTTTTTTAATATGTCTTAGTGTTTGCTTACGTTTTTTTCCTATCCCGCTTCACTATCACTCGACCAGGATAGTATTCACTATCACTCGACCTGGATAGTATTCACTATCACTCGACCAGGATAGTATTCACTATCACTTGACCTGGATAGTATTCACTATCACTCGACCTGGATAGTATTCACTATCACTCGACCAGGATAGTATTCACTATCACTCGACCAGGATAGTATTCACTATCACTCGACGTGGATAGTATTCACTATCACTCGACCAGGATAGTATTCACTATCACTCGACCAGGATAGTATTCACTATCACTCGACCAGGATAGTATTCACTATCACTCGACCTGGATAGTATTCACTATCACTCGACCAGGATAGTATTCACTATCACTCGACGTGGATAGTATTCACTATCACTCGACCAGGATAGTATTCACTATCACTCGACCAGGATAGTATTCACTATCACTCGACCAGGATAGTATTCACTATCACTCGACCTGGATAGTATTCACTATCACTCGACCAGGATAGTATTCACTATCACTCGACCTGGATAGTATTCACTATCACTCGACAAGGATAGTATTCACTATCACTCGACCTGGATAGTATTCACTATCACTCGACCAGGATAGTATTCACTATCACTCGACCTGGATAGTATTCACTATCACTCGACCAGGATAGTATTCACTATCACTCGACCAGGATAGTATTCACTATCACTCGACCAGGATAGTATTCACTATCACTCGACCAGGATAGTATTCACTATCACTCGACCAGGATAGTATTCACTATCACTCGACCAGGATAGTATTCACTATCACTCGACCAGGATAGTATTAACTATCACTTGACCTGGATAGTATTCACTATCACTCGACCAGGATAGTATTCACTATCACTGACCAGGATAGTATTCACTATCACTCGACCAGGATAGTATTCACTATCACTCGACCAGGATAGTATTAACTATCACTTGACCTGGATAGTATTCACTATCACTCGACCTGGATAGTATTCACTATCACTCGACCAGGATAGTATTCACTATCACTCGACCAGGATAGTATTCACTATCACTCGACCAGGATAGTATTCACTATCACTCGACCAGGATAGTATTCACTATCACTCGACCAGGATAGTATTCACTATCCCTCGACCTGGATAGTATTCACTATCACTCGACCAGGATAGTATTCACTATCACTCGACCAGGATAGTATTCACTATCACTCGACCAGGATAGTATTCTTTAACTTGCGTCAGTGAACACGCAACTCTGTCAGTACAATAAATTAGTCAAACAGGTATTTGGAGCCATTAAAATCAATATGATAACTAGAGAATGCCTCTTCCGATCCTCTTGAAACTTTTAGTGCCGCTGCCGTCACCCCCCTTCCCCATTCTGTAGAGTTGGAAAATGAAAAATATTTCTCAGTGTTTAGAGTATTTAGCTTATGAAGACAGTCTATTGTATGACCTGAAACAAGGTATACATAGTGCATCATAATACATAGCATCATAGCACATGTGGCCACATCATGTGTCCAGCATCATAGCACATGTGGCCACATCATGTGTCCAGCATCATAGCACACGTGGCCACATCATGTGTCCAGCATCATAGCACACGTGGCCACATTATGTGTCCAGCATCATAGCACATGTGGCCACATCATGTGTCCAGTATCATAGCACATGAGGCCACATCATGTGTCCAGCATCATAGCACATGAGGCCACATCATGTGTCCAGCATCATAGCACATGTGGCCACATCATGTGTCCAGCATCATAGCACATGTGGCCACATCATGTGTCCAGTATCATAGCACACGTGGCCACATCATGTGTCCAGCATCATAGCACATGAGGCCACATCATGTGTCCAGCATCATAGCACATGAGGCCACATCATGTGTCCAATATCATAGCACATGGGGCCACATCATGTGTCCAGCATCATAGCACATGAGGCCACATCATGTGTCCAATATCATAGCACATGAGGCCACATCATGTGTCAGCATCATAGCAATGAGGCCACATCATGTGTCCAATATCATAGCACATGAGGCCACATCATGTGTCCAGCATCATAGCACATGAGGCCACATCATGTGTCCAGCATCATAGCACATGAGGCCACATCATGTGTCCAATATCATAGCACATGAGGCCACATCATGTGTCCAGCATCATAGCACATGAGGCCACATCATGTGTCCAATATCATAGCACATGAGGTCACATCATGGGTCCAGCATCATAGCACATGTGGGCACATCATGTGTCCAGCATCATAGCATATGCGGCCACAATATGCATCAACACCGTCGTTCCTCCCCTCATTCTTCCATCTCACTCATCCCTTTCACTCTTCTCCTCACACTTCTCCTCACTCTTTCCCTTACTCTTCCCTCTCACTCTTCCCTCTCACTCTTCCTCTCACTCTTCCCTCTCACTCTTCCCCTCACTCTTCCCTCTCACTCTTCCCTCTCACTCTTCCCCTCACTCTTCCCTCTCACTCTTCCCTCTCACTCTTCCCTCTCACTCTTCCCTCTCACTCTTCCCTCTCACTCTTCCCCTCACTCTTCCCTCTCACTCTTCTATCTCACTCTTCCCTCTCACTCTTCCCTCTCACTCTTCCCTTCACTCTTCTCCTCACTCTTCCCCTCACTCTTCTCTCTCATTCTTCCCTCTCACTTTTCGCCTCACTCTTTCATCTCACTCTTCCCCCTCACTCTTCTCTCTCACTCTTCCCTCTCACTCTAACCCTTACTCTTCCCTCACTTCCCCTTAATCCCTGTATCCCTCTCACTTCTCGCCTCTTTCTATCCTACACCCAATTCTATTTTCTTTATTTCTTTCAGTACATTTGTTTTTTCCATTGTTCTCTCTCTCTCACACACTCTCTCTCTATTTATCTCTATCTCTGTCTCTATCTTTAGGTTAAGGATCCCTAAATTTATTGACAAGCTTAAGGATTCCTATCTTTATTGACAAGTTAAGAGCTGTTACCTACATCAGCTCATTTGAAAGCATTTTTATTGTTATGAAACATACAAATAGGGAACAGGATGAAGTTGGAGCCATCTGTGGGTCAGCATTTTCATTTGATCAACTGACTTTATCTCGTTGATATCATTATGCTGTACGAATGTGTTCCAGACTCGAGTCATCCTGGGATAAATGATCTCAGATGAAGTGATGTTCTGGAGAAGGTTACAGCCAGAGTGAAGTTGCTGCTTGCTGCCCGTCTTGTGGTATAAAAGTTTGCTTCTCGCTGTCCTCGAAGTGGAGCCAAGTGTAGTACTTTGACAATGTTGGCCTTGTACATAACAGTAAGGCCACCCACATCCCTTCTGTGTTGAAGGCTCTGCTGAAATGACAGATCTATCCAGGATGGATCCAGGCGAGAGATGAGACGTCTTGCTCTGTTCTCTAGTCTGTCAAGCAGACGCAGATGAGAGGGGGGGGGCAGGTAAACTCAGAAAGTGGAGCATACTCAAAGTGTGAGCGTACTTGTGCCTCATACAGAATCTTGCAACCCCTACTGTCAAGCAGATGCGAGATACGTCGAAGTGCTGTAAGCTTCCTGGCTGCCTTGTTTGCAAGATTTACAACGTGGTTCTTCATGGTCAGTTTGGAGTCAAATTTCACCCCAAGGATTTCAACTGCTTCTCATTCATATTTACAACCGCACCGACATTACCATCATAGTGCCTAGAGCTTAGAGCAGCTGGCATTTCTACTCTTGGATAAGTAAATGTCAGAGTACAGTCGTGTGCATATGCATGGGATTCTGGGATGAGTTGAAGGTTATTGAAGTAGACAGTCCATAACAATGGTACCAGCACACTTCCCTGTGGAACACTTGCCCCAATACGATGTCTTGCTGAGTCTGTTCCATTGAGAATCTACCATGATGGTAATCACTGAGGAGACTGTACAGTCTGCAATTCTCACTGCTTGCAGTTTTGCCAAGAGTCTCTCTCTCTCTCTCTCTCTCTCTCTCTCTCTCTCTCTCTCTCTCTCTCTCTCTCTCTCTCTCTCTCTCCTCTCTCACACACACACGCACTGTCACTTCTCATAATTAAAGACACTGAGGATAATAAGATGAGTGAAACATGATGCTGTTGGCCACTGTTCTTCCTCTTACTTCTTCCTCTCATCTTCCTCTTACTTCTTTCTCTTACTTCCTCTCGTCTTCCTCTTACTTTCTCTCATCTTCCTCTTACTTCCTCTCATCTTCCTCTTACTTCCTCTCATCTTTCTCGTCCTTCTTGTCAAGATTACCTCGGAGGAGACTCTTAGTACCGGTACTTGTGTGTGTGTGTGTGTGTGTGTGTGTGTGTGTGTGGTGTGCGTGTGTGTGTGTGTGTGTGTGTGTGTGTGTGTGTGTGTGTGGGGTGTGTGTGTGTGTGTGTGTGTGTGTGTGTGTGTGTGTGTGTGTGTGTGTGTGTGTGTGTGTGTGTGTGTGTGTGTGTGTGTGTGTGGTGGTGTGTGCGTGTGGTGTGTGTGTGTGTGTGTGTGTGTGTGTGTGTGTGTGTGTGTGTGTGTGTGTGTGTGTGTGTGTGTGTGTGTGTGTGTGCTGGTGTGTGTGTGTGTGTGTGTGTGTGTGTGTGTGTGCGTGCGTGCGTGCTGTGTGTGTGTGTGTGTGTGTGTGTGTGTGTGTGTGTGTGTGTGTGTGTGTGTGTGTGTGTGTGTGTGTGTGTGTGTGTGTGTGTGTGTGTGTGTGTGTGTGTGTGTGTGTGTGGTGTGTGTGTGTGTGTGTGTGTGTGTGTGTGTGTGTGTGTGTGTGTGTGTGTGTGTGTGTGTGAGTAAAGAAATACTTCCTGACATCCCTGTGGATCATCTGGAGTCTTTAACCTCCAGCTGTGTCCCCGAGGTCGCGTTTCTCTCCTCTCAAAACGGTGTGTCTCTGTCTACCTTATAAGTTCCGCTCAGTATTTTGTATGTTGTTAACATGTCTTTCCTGGTTCTTTCCTCCAATGCCGTTATTCAGTTACACTCACCTCTCCTTATTGCTCATACCCCTGAACAAGTCTTGTTCAATACTTCTTTACTTTCTACAGCTTCTTAACTAGCTTCCTCAGGTGCGGGTTCCATACTGGCGCTGCGTACTCCAGGCTAAACTTGACATATGTTGTATAACGTGCCAGAAATGATCCTTTGTTGAGATTCCTGAAGGCTACTCTTATGCAAGGCGAGCATTGGCTGCAGAGGTTATTCGGCTGATATGAGCCTCTGGTGATATACCAGGCACTATACTTACTCCTAGGTCTTTCTCTTTGAGTGAAGTGTAATCATTGTCCCCCGAGACTGTACTCCGTGTCCGGTAATCTTGCCCGTACCGCAGTCTTCATGACTTTGCATTTTCTGGGGCTGAATTCAAGCAACTATTTATCTATTTTTATTCTTCACATTAATTTTACATCATCAGCAAGCAAGGAAACACCTGACTCAATCACACCTCAAATATTTACATAAACCAGAAATAGTGGTGGTCCCAATACCGATCCTTGTGGCAACCCGCTTGATATTCTTTCCCATTCCGACGTCTCTTCCTGGTCAGTCATTCTTAGTTTCAGTACGATCCTGCTTTCATCTCAAGTCTTCACCACAGTCTCTTGTGGGGTACAGTATTAAGTGCCTTCCTGCAGTCTAAGAAAATGCAGTCATCCCGCTCCTCTCTCTCTCTCTCTCCTGTCTCACTTCTGCTAATTTGTCATAGGATTCTAACCTCTAATTCCCTACTGGTCATTGTTTATGAAGCCGCTACTATCCAAGTGCTCTACCACTCTCCTGCTGACTATCTTCTCCATTACCTTGCATACCATTCAAGATAATGGAGAGAGAGAGAGAGAGAGAGAGAGAGAGAGAGAGAGAGAGAGAGAGAGAGAAGAGAGAGAGAGAGAGAGAGAGAGAGAGAGAGTCTCATCCTTCACAACTCACCCATCACTCCACAGAACCATAACAAAGATCATTCTTGCCCTCAAGTGAAGGGGAAAAACAGAAGAGGGGGGGAAAATATTGCCCTTATCACCCTCCCCCCTTCACCCACTCTCCTCGCGGCCCCCTCACCCATCCCGGCCGCTCCCCCCCCCCATCACCACTCTGACAAGATCAAAATAATGAGTGTGAGGTGGAGAGCAGGTGGGACAGACAGGTAACACCGCCACATACTGCTTTACCAATTAATTAAGGCGGCTTACCTGTCTCCATGATGGGCTCCTCTTAATGGTGCCTCTTCATGCTCTTAATGGTACCTCTTAACGCTCTTAGTGGTGCCTCTTGAAGCTGTTAATGGAGCCTCTTGATGCTCTTAATGGGGCCTCTTGACACTCTTAATGGTTCCTCTTGACGTTGTTAATGGTGCCTCTTGATGCTTTTAATGGTGCCACTTGATGCTTTTAATGGTGTCACTTGATGTTTTTAATGGTGCCACTTATGCTCTTAATGGTGCCATTTGATGTTCATAGGCATGCTTGGATCACTAGAGACATCCTTGGATCACCAGAGACATGCTTGGATCACCAGAGACATCCTTGGATCACCAGAGACATGCTTGGATCACAAGAGACATGCTTGGATCACCAGAGACATGCTTGGATCACCAGAGATATGCTTGGATTACCAGAGACATGCTTGGATCACCAGCGATATACTTGGATCACCATAAACATGCTTGAATGACCAGAAACATTTTTGGATCATCAGAGACATACTTGAATCACCAGAAACATGCTTGGATCACCAGAGACATGATTGAATCACCAGAAACATGTTTGGATCACCAGATACATGATTGGATCACCAGAGACATGATGCATCACCAGAGACATGTATGGATCACCAGAGACATGTATGGATCACCAGAGACATGTTTGGATCGGCAGAGACATGCTTGAATCGCCAGAAACATGCTTGGATCACCAGAGAGATGTTTGGATTATCAGAGAGATGCTTGGATCACCAGAGACATGCTTATACCATCAGAGACATGATGGTTCACCAGAGACATGCTTATACCATCAGAGACATGATGGTTCACCAGAGACATGCTTGGACCACTAGAGACATACTTATACCACCAGAGACTTGCTGCATCACCAGAGACATGTATGGATCACCAGAGACATGTTTGGATCACCAGAGACATGTTTTCATAATCAGAGACATGCTTGGATCACCAGAGACATGCTTGGATTACCAGAGACGTGTTTTGGATCACCAGAGATATTCTTTAATCACCAAAGACATGTTTGTACTACCAGAGATATGCTTCGACGACCAAAGACATGCTTGGATCACCAGAGACATGTTTAGATCACAATAGGCATGCATGGACCACCGGAGGCATGCTTGGGTCACCAGACACATGCTTGAATCACTAGAAACATGCTTCGATCTCCAGAAACATGCTTATACCACCAGAGAGATGCTTGGATCACCAGAGAGATGCTTGGATCACCAGAGACATGCTTGGATCACCAGAGACATGATTGGATCACCAGAGACATGCTTTGATCACTTAGAGATGCTTGGATTACCAGAGACATGCTTGGATCACCAGACATGCTTGGATCACCAGACATGTTTGGATCACCAGAGACATGATTGGATCTCAGGAAACATGCTTATACCACCAGAGAGATGCTTGGATCACCAGAGAAATTATTGGATCTCCAGAAACATGCTTATACTACCAGAGAGATGCTTGGATCACCAGAGACATGATTGGATCTCCAGAAACATGCTTATACCACCAGAGAGATGCTTGGATCACCGGAGACATGCTTGGATCACTAGAGACCTGCTTGGATCACCAGAGACATGATTGGATCTCCAGAAACATGTTTATACCACCAGAGAGATGCTTGGATCGCCAGAGACATGCTTGGATCACTAGAGACATGATTGGATCACCAGAGACATGCTTTGATCACTTAGATATGCTTGGATCACCAGAGACATGCTTGGATCACCAGAGACATGATTGGATCACCAGAGACATGCTTGGATTACCAGAGACATGCTTGGATCACTAGAGACATGTTTGGATCACCAGAAACATGTTTGGAACACCAGAGATTTTTTAATCACCAGAGACATGCTTGGATCACCAAAAAAATGCTTGGATCTCCAGAAACATGCTTGAATCGCCAGAAAATGTTTGGATCTCTAAACAGGCTTGGATCACAGAAACATGCTTGGAACACCAGAAAATGTTTGTATCTCCAGAAACATGCTTGGATCACCGGAGACATGCTTGGATCACCAAAGACCAGCTTTGATCACCAGAGACATGTCTATATCACCAGAAACATGCTTGGATCACCAGAGACATGCTTGGATCACCAAAGACATGCTTGGATCACCAAAGACATGCTTATATCACCAGATGCATGCTTGAATCACCAGAAAATTGATTGGATCGCCAGAAAAATGCTTGGATTTCCAGAAACATTCTTGGATCACCAGAGAAATACTTGGATCACCATAAACATGCGTGGATCACCAAAAACATGCTTGGATCACTAGAAATAATTCTGGATCACCAGAGACATACTTGGAACGTTAGAAAAATGCTTGGATCTCCAGAAACATGCTTGGATCACTTAGACATGCTTGGATCACCAGAGACATGATTGGATCACCACAAATATGCTTGGATCACCGGGGACATGCTTGGATCACTAGAAAAATTCTTGGATTTCCAGAAACATGCGTATACCACCACAGACATGATTGGATCAGAAGAAATATGCTTGGATCACCGGGGACATGCTTGGATCGTTAGAAAAATGCTTGGATCTCCATAAACATGCTTATACTACCAGAGAGATGCTTGGATCACTTAGACATGCTTGGATCACCAGAGACATAACTGTATCACCAGAAATATGCTTGGATCACCAGGGGCATGGTTGGATCACTAGGAAATGCTTGGATCTCCAGAAACATGCTTATACCACCAGAGACATGCTTGGATCACCTCTTAATCCCACATTGAATGGAGTTCTGGGCATGAAAACAACCATCACCTCCACACCACTGCTGTCGCCTCAAGCAGCCGCCAGACCTAGATAGACAAGGATCAGTGTGGTAGGCCTACTGGCTCGCACTAAGCAGGCCTTACAAACTACCACTCAGTCTTAAACTATCCTCATTCGTTTAAAATTCGGAAAGAAAAAAGAGAATTTACTCACAACTGTCTTTAAAAAGACATGTGTTGGGATCATCTCGAGGTGAACTATGTTATGAATATATGTATAAGTGGTAGAATACACAGACAAGTATGATAATAATATACAATATGCGGTTCATGGGGTTTTCCTGAGAAGATGTTTCGCCCCCCAGCGACTTGATCAGTTCTCACTGGTTGAAAATTTATAGTCCTTGGTGGACGAAACGTCTTTTGTGAGGTAAAACGACACATGCGCAACTAATGCGGCATTTTATTGTGGCAACGTTTCGTTGTCCAGTACCTTTATCGATACAGGGACACAGGGGGTATATAGGTATATATAGGTATTAGAGTGAGATGTAAAAGTGTAATATATTCGTTATAGGTAGTAATACTAGTGGTGGTAGTAGTACTAGTGTATTGAGTCTTATTAACATACAGAGGACGCTTTAGTCTCACCATACAGATTGTACATGAATGGTAAATAATACCGACATATGAGGTAATGAGTCCCTCAGCCTTCGAGTTGGTGAAGAGCATCGTGGTTCTACAATCTTCACATTATGTCCTTGTATTGATAAAGCCACTGGAGGGCGAAACGTCTAATTCTTCATCTCATCATACAGGATGACCCGTAAGTCTGGAACAACAAGGTTGTTGGTGAACACGCCATACACTGGCTGACTGCATGTCTTGTCTGTAATCGTGTATCAATAATAATGGCGGACACACTGAGTTAAAAGTGGGTTGGATGTAAGTGGGACTTGGACATGAGTTAATAGGATTATCAAAGCTTATTCCTTGGGTAACACTGAAAATGGGTTGGGCAAATATTTTTGTTAGTGGATCTGGGTTTTAGAAGGACCTGCCTAGTATGAGCCAGTAAGCCTGCTGCAGTATTCCTCATATTCTCATTGCTGTTTCTTTCTTCCTAGGATTCTAGACTTACGGGACACCTTGTATGTTCTTCACTGGTCGGGAAGGCTGTAAACCGTCACTGGGTGGTAGTTATCTGGTCGGTGAGGCTGTAAACCGTCACTGGGTGGTAGTTATCTGGTCGGGAAGGCTGTAAACCGTCACTGGGTGGTAGTTATCTGGTCGGGAAGGCTGTAAACCGTCACTGGTGGTAGTTATCTGGTCGGGAAGGCTTAAACCGTCACTGGGTGGTAGTTATCTGGTCGGGAAGGCTATAAACCGTCACTGGGTGGTAGTTATCTGGTCGGGAAGGCTGTAAACCGTCACTGGGTGGTAGTTATCTGGTCGGGAAGGCTGTAAACCGTCACTGGGTGGTAGTTATCTGGTCGGGAAGGCTGTAAACCGTCACTGGGTGGTAGTTATAAGAACATAAGAACATAAGAAAGGAGGAACACTGCAGCAGGCCTGTTGGCCCATTCTAGGCAGGTCCTTCACATTCCATCCCACTAACAGAATATTTGTTCAACCTAATTTGCAATGCTATCCAAGAAATAAGCTTTGATAATTTTATTTACTCATGTGCAATTCCCACTCAAATCCAACCCCTTTCACTCATGAATTTATCCAACCTAAATTTAATACTACCCAAGGTCCTTGCTTCAATAACCCTACTAGGCAGACTGTTCCACTCATCAACTACCCTATTTCCAAACCAATACTTTCCTATATCCTTTCTAAATCTAAACTTATCTAACTTGAATCCATTATTGCGGGTTCTCTCTGGAGAGATACCTCAAGACCTTATTTATATCCCCTTTGTTAATACTCCATTTTCCACTTGTATACCTCGATCATGTCTCCCTCATTCTACGTCTTACAAGTGAATGTAATTTAAGGGTCTTCAATCTTTCTTCGTAAGGAAGATTTCTAATGCTATGTATTAATTTAGTCATTCTACGCTGAATGTTTTCTAACGAATTTATGTCCATTCTGTAATATGGAGACCAGAACTGAGCTGCGTAATCTAGGTGAGGCCTTACTAATGATGTATAAAGCTGTAATATAACCTCTGGACTTCTGTTGCTAACACTTCTTGATATAAATCCCAGTAATCTATTTGCCTTATTACGTACGCTTAGGCATTGCTGTCTTGGTTTAAGGTTGCTGCTTACCATCACCCCCAAGTCCTTCTCGCAATCTGTATGGCTAAGTTCTACATTATTTAACTTATAAGTGCTTGGGTTATGGACACTCCCGAGCTTTAGAACTTTGCATTTATCTACATTGAACTGCATCTGCCATTTTTCTGACCAGGAATTGAGTTTGTCTAAATCCTCCTGTAGTTCACTGACATCTACGTCTGAATCGATTATCCTACCTATCTTCGTGTCATCAGCGAATTTGCTCATATCACTAGAAATTCCCTCGTCAAGGTCATTTATATATATTATAAACAACAACGGGCCCAAAACCGATCCCTGAGGAACGCCACTTGTTACAGATCCCCACTCCGATTTAACCCCATTTATGCACACCCTCTGCTTCCTATCGGTGAGCCATGACTCGATCCATGACAACACTTTTCCCCCAATGCCATGAGCAGCCACTTTTTTTAACAGTCTCTGATGTGGTACACTATCAAAAGCCTTACTAAAATCCAAATAAACAATATCGAATTCTTTATCATTATCAACTGCCTCTAAAGCCTTACTGAAAAAAGTTAATAAATTAGTTAGGCAGGAACGGCCCCTGGTGAATCCATGCTGAGTATCATTAATCAAATAATGCCTATCGAGATGGCTTCTTATGTTATCAGCTATAATCGACTCTAGTAATTTGCCTACAATTATTTGGTCGGGAAGGCTGTAAACCGTCACTGGGTGGTAGTTATCTGGTCGGGAAGGCTGCAAACAATCACTGGATGGTAGTTATCTGGTCATTGAGGCTGTAAACCATCACTGGGTGGCAGTTATCCTGTCGGCCAGGCTGTAAACCTCAACGAGGGTTCTTGTGTAGCTGCCACAGTTCTCAACTCTGCTCTGATCTGAAAGGTGAGTTGGTGTGACATCAAGTTGTCTGCCGGTGTTAAAATGGCCGGCAGAAACTGGCAGATCCTGGGTGTTCGACGTCGGTTTGATGTTCAAACTGAGGAAAGAAAGAGGAGGTGGGAGGGGGAAGTTGGGGGGAAAAAAAACTCTGGTGAGAGGGGCCAGCTGCACCGAAAAGCCCCTCCCTCCCTCCTTCCCTCCCGCCGCTCCCCGCACAAGACTCCAGAAGAATGGCGGCAAAACTGGGGTGTCGGGTGACAAATGATCATCGAGTGAATCCAAGTGTCGAGTTCGATCCCACCGCAACACGGGAGAAGCGATTCAATACCTTTTTTAATTCGCTTTAGTAGACAGATCGCAGCAATACTAAACCTTTTTTTATATAATGTTTCTTAAGAGTTGAAGGTATAGAGAGCGGGCGGCGGCGATCTAAAAATGGCAGTCAATGGAAGTTCGTGTGTGTGGGGGGTAAAGGAAGACTTGTGTATGTTGTGATTATCGGAAGGCGGTGGTCTGTTGGTGCCGGCACGTGGCACAGGGCCAACCCAGGCATGAATCCTGTGTGTCCCCCATATTATCAACTCCACCAACACCACATTTACTCAAATTACTTCAAATCTCTGGCACAAAATGTCTTCACACAGACCATCACAACACACAACAACAACTTGACACAGGAAAAAATATAAACACTTCCAGTTTCAGGAATGGAACGAACTTAATAGATGAATTGAAAGAAAATGTTGCTAATATTATTGTTTGCGTGTGAGTGAAGGGATTGGGTAGTAAATGAGCATCGTGAACGACGGTGGGCCGCGTGGTGGGCCGCGTGGTGGGCCGCGTGCTGCTAAGCTGCCTCGCGTGTTCCCATCGATTAATTAGACCAGCAGAATAGAAACAGTGGAAGAAGATTAGGCGGTAATACCCTCACCAATCTCTTGGTCTTTTGTCGAGGCTAGCACAGCCAATCATAACGAGTTCTATCCACAAGCAACATGAGTGTCTCGTCCACCCCCTCTATCCTTCTTCCCTCCCCCTGACTCATTCCTTCCCACCTCCTTCTTCTATCTTTCTTCCTCTCCCACCTCCTTCTTCCCTGTCTTCCCCTCTCACCTCCCTTCCTTTACTAGTTTTCCTCTTCCACTTCCATTCTCTCTCTATCCCAATTCCCTCCATCCTCATTTCTTCCCCGCCTTCCTTTCGTACTTTCTCTTTTTTATTTTTTATTTTTTTACACAGGGTTTGACAAGGTTAGGTTAAGGATCCCTAGCTTTATTGACAAGTTATTTAAAAGTTAAGATTCCTATCTTTATTGACAAGTTAAGAGCTGTTACCTACATCAGCTCATTTGAAAGCATTTTTATTGTTATGAAACATACAAGTAGGGAACAGGATGAAGTTGGAGCCATCTGTGGGCCAGCATTTGCATTTGATCAACTGACTTTATCTCGTTGACATCATAATGCTGTACGAACGTGTTCCAGACTCGAGTCATCCTGGGTATAAATGATCTCAGATGAAGTGATGTTCTGGAGAAGGTTACAGCCAGAGTGTAGTTGCTGCTTGCTGCCCGTCTTATGGTATAGAAGCTTGCTTCTCGCTCTCCTCGAAGTGGAGCTTTTTCACCTCCTTCCTTTTTCTCTCTCTCTCTCTCTCTCTCTCTCTCTCTCTCTCTCTCTCTCTCTCTCTCTCTCTCTCTCTTCTCTCTCTCTCTTACCTTCTCGAGAGGAGAGAGAGTACGTGGGAGTACAAAGGAAAGATAGCCATCAAAAGACTTGGGAGTCCACATCAAAGCTATCTGTTGAGACAGTCGTGTACTCTCTAGATGTATGAGGCAATGATAGTGAAGCAGAAGGCTCTCTTCCCATCCTCCACTGCGTCCAGTCACTGCCGGCAAGAAAACAAGGGGAAAAAAATAATACATAATGGAAAAAAATAGGATTGAATTCACAGTAGAGATGGAAGTGGATGGTAATGGGCTACAACTACCTCTACTAAATTAATACTATTACTACCGTAAACTACTAGTGTTACTCCACTATCACTCACAGAACTGTGTACCAGTGGTTCTACTGTGACTATCACAGTCCACTACATCTACTACTACTACTACTATTATTGTCAACTGACCAGTTTGATGAAGTCGTTGAACAAACATCAGGTATCTGTTGACATCAGATTATTTCATCTGTTGTATTTATATGATGGTCAGTGTGGGTTTAGCGTGGGTTTAATAAGTGAGGTAGCAAGTATCCTTGAGAGAGAGTGAGAGAGAGAGAGAGAGAGAGAGAGAGAGAGAGAGAGAGAGAGAGAGAGAGAGAGAGAGAGAGAGAGAGAGAGAGAGAGAGAGAGAGAGAGAGAGAGAGAGAGAGAGAAAGAGAGAGAGAGAGAGAGAGAGATAGAGCAAAGGAAGAATTGCCGGGACACTAGAATAGATAGGAAAGTTAAGAATGAGGAGGGAGAATAGAGAGAAAGGATAAAGACGGAGGATGAAGAGGAAGGATAAGAGAGTGGAAGGATAAAGAGGGAAAATAGTGAGGAAGCATTAAGGAGAATAAAGATGAAAGATAAAGGGAAAATAGAGAGGAAGGATAAAGAAGGATAATAAAGAGAAAGAATAAAGAGGCAGAACGGAGAGGGAGAATAGAGAGGGAGGATAAAGAGGGAGAATAGAGAGGGAGGATAAAGAGGGAGAATAGAGAGGGAGGATAAAGATGGAGAATAGAGACGGAGGATAAAGAGGGAGAATAGAGAGAGAGGAGGATAAAGGGTTGTTAGGAGTACAGGATCAGAGGCATTTGAGACCTCCCTTGTTAATTTACATCTTCGTTGTCCCACCCTATCTTCTCCCTTCTCCTCCCTTCCCTTCTCAACCTATCAGGGAAGGAAAGAATATATGTATATATATATATATATATATATATATATATATATATATATATATATATATATATATATAATAATCGTGCCGATTAGGTAAAACTTGGGATTTTGGCTTAAATAGCAACGCTCTTCTTGCCATATAAGACAAGTGAAAATTTGTGTATGCAATAATTTCGCAAAAATCATTCTGAACCTAACGAAAAAAATATATTTCATTGTGTTTGTTTATTATAAAATTATCGTAAACGTATCTAAAATATATTTAGTTGGGTTAGGCTAAATTAAATTACGCTTGTTATAACAGGGTTAGGTAGGTTTCTTTTGTTACAAAATTATAAATTTTTACATTAACATAAATGAAAAAAAATATATCTTTAAACGTATAAGAGAAAATTTTAGAAAGGACTTAATTTTAAATGAGTTCTTGCTAATTGACCAGTTTTACCTATTCGGCACGACATATATATATATATATATATATATATTTTAATTATATAGTCGTGCCGATTAGG
>WNWK01001727.1:67500-147500 GCA_009830355.1 Cherax destructor
CAGGGACTGGTGTCAATAGGTTGATCTTAGGGACTGGTGTCAATAGGTTGATCTCAGAGACTGGTGTCAATAGGTTGATCTCAGAGACTGGTGTCAATAGGTTGATCTCAGGGACTGGTGTCAATAGGTTGATCTTTGGGACTGGTGTCAATAGGTTGATCTTTGGGACTGGTGTCAATAGGTTGATCTCAGAGACTGGTGTCAATAGGTTGATCTCAGAGACTGGTGTCAATAGGTTGATCTCAGGGACTGGTGTCAATAGGTTGATCTCAGGGACTGGTGTCAATAGGTTGATCTTTGGGACTGGTGTCAATAGGTTAATCTCAGACTTACCATCACCAGAGTGGGCACCAGACTCTGACTGTAGACTTGGGGAGAGATAAACCCAGCATGGAACTCACTCTGGTGATACATCAGTCCAGCCAGACGTGACGTAAACAAAGAAACAGAGACGTAAATATATTAGATGACCTCACTGATGTAAACAAAAGAAGCGCCCCGTCACAGCAGGAGAGCCGGGGACTGACCCCCACATCACTCACGACTATGGAAGACACTCACGTTGTTGAATAGGTTTTTAATGGCAGGAGGCAATGGCTATGCATGATTCACAAGCAATAATGTAAAGAGACTTAAAAGGCATTAGTAAAGATGGTTGATGGCAGTTAAGAGACGGGTCCAGGAGCAATGATTCGACCCATGCAAATATAATTAGGTGAGTACACACACTCTGCGTCTGCTAGGCTGACACTTAGGCTGACACTTAGGCTGACAGATAAAGAAATATAAATATTGTAAAAATTAGAATGTGTATACCGATCCCCCCTCCCCCTCCCACACTACCACTGCCACCCATACTACCACTACCATCCACACTACCACCCATACTACCACACACACACGCACACTACCACACACCCAAACTACCACACACACACACTACCACCCACACTATAACAGCCACCCACAATACCACTACCACCCACACAACTACCCACACTACCACCCACACTACCACCGAAACTACCACCAACACTACCACCCACACTACCACCCACACTACCACCCACACTCACCACTACCACCACACTACCACACACACTACCACCCACACTACCACCCCACTACCAAAACACCACAACTACCACCCACTACCACACACTACCACCCATACTACCACCCATACTACCACTACCATCCACACTACCACCCATACTACCACTACCCTCCACACCACCATCTACCACACACACACACACTACCACACACCCAACACCACACACACACTACCACCCACACTACAACCGAACTACCACCAACACTACCACCCACACTACCACCCACACTACCACCCACACTACCACCCACACTACCACTAACTACCACCCACACTACCACCCACACTACCACACATACTACCACCCACACTACCACCCACATTACCACTAACACTACCACTAACACTACCACCCATACTACCACCCATACTACCACCCATACTACCACCCATCCTACCACTCTCACTACCACCCACACTACCACTCTCACTATCACCCACACTACCCATAACACTACCACCCATACTACCACCCACACTACCACTAACACTACCACCCACACTACCACCCACACTACCACCCACACTACCACTAACACTACCACTAACACTACCACCCATACTACCACCCACACTACCAATAACACTACCACTCACATTACCTCTAACACTACCAAACGCACTACCACCCACTCTACCACTCTCACTACCACCCACACTACCACTAACACTACCACCCATACTACCTGTAACACTACCACTCTCACTACCACCCACACTACCACTAACACTACCACCCATACTACCACCCACACAACACTAACACTACCACCCACTCTACCATTCTCATTACCACCCACACTACCAGTCTCACTACCACCCACACTACCACTAACACTACCACCCATACTACCACCCACCCAACACTACCACTCTCACTACCACCCACACTACCACTCTCACTACCACCTACACGACCACTAACACTACTACCCACACTACCACTAACACTACCACCCATACTACCACCCACCCAACACTACCACTCTCACTACCACCCACACTACCACTCACTACCACCTACACGACCACTAACACTACCACCCACACTACCACCCACACTACCACCCACACTACCACCCACACTACCACTAACACTACCACAAAACTACCACCCACACTACCACCCATACTACCACCCATACTACCACCCACACTACCACTAACACTACCACACAAACTACCACCCACACTACCACCCACACTACCACCCACACTACCACTAACACTACCACTAACACTACCACCCATACTACCACCCACCCAACACTACCACTCTCACTACCACCCACACTACCACTCTCACTACCACCTACACGACCACTAACACTACCACCCACACTACCACCCACACTACCACTAACACTACCACCCAAACTACCACCCACACTACCACTAACACTACCACCCATACTACCACCCACACTACCACTAACACTACCACACAAACTACCACCCACACTACCACCCACACTACCACCCACACTACCACCCACACTACCACCCACACTACCACTAACACTACCACCCACACTACCACCCATACTACCACCCATACTACCACCAATACTACCACTCTCACTACCACCCACACTACCACTCTCACTACCACTCACACTACCACTAACACTACCACCCATACTACCACTAACACTACCACTAACACTACCACCCACACTACCACCCACACTACCACCCACACTACCACTAACACTACCACCCAAACTACCACCCACAAAAACTACTAACACTACCACCCACACTACCACCCACACTACCACCCACACAATCACCCACACTACCACCCACACTACCACCCACACTACCCCCACACTACCACTAACACTACCCCCCCACAACCCACAAGCCTCGTATACAACCCACACCCACCCTCTACTTTCAGCTCCCACCTCATCCATCCCACTACCACCCAGTGAGTGGGCGGTGAGTGCACTGCCCACTCACTCACCCACCACCGCCCACTCATCATGCAATGAGGGTGAAATCTTTCAGTGAGAGAATTAAGAACGTTTCACCACCGTCGTCATGAATGAACTAACTAGAAGACTTCCTTCATGAATGAACTAACTAGAAGACTTCCTTCATGAATGAACTAACTAGAAGGCTTCCTTCATGAATCAACTAACTAGAGGAGTTTCTTCATGAATGAACTAACTAGAAGACTTCCTTCATGAATGAACTAACTAGAAGACTTCCTTCATGAATGAACTAACTAGAAGTCTTCCTTCATGAATGAACTAACTAGAAGACTTCCTTCATGAATGAACTAACTAGAAGACTTCCTTCATGAATGAACTAACTAGAAGTCTTCCTTCATGAATGAACTAACTAGAAGACTTCCTTCATGAATGAACTAACTAGAAGTCTTCCTTCTTGAATGAAATAACTAGAAGACTTCCTTCATGAATGAAATAACTAGAAGACTTCCTTCATGAATGAACTAACTAGAAGTCTTCCTTCATGAATGAACTAACTAGAAGTCTTCCTTCATGAATGAACTAACTAGAAGACTTCCTTCATGAATGAACTAACTAGAAGTCTTCCTTCATGAATGAACTAACTAGAAGTCTTCCTTCATGAATGAACTAACTAGAAGACTTCCTTCATGAATGAACTAACTAGAAGACTTCCTTCATGAATGAACTAACTAGAAGACTTCCTTCATGAATGAACTAACTAGAAGACTTCCTTCATGAATGAACTAACTTGAAGACTTCCTTCATGAATGAACTAACTAGAAGTCTTCCTTCATGAATGAACTAACTAGAAGGGTTTCTTCATGAATGAACTAACTAGAAGACTTCCTTCATGAATGAACTAACTAGAAGACTTCCTTCATGAATGAACTAACTAGAAGACTTCCTTCATGAATGAACTAACTAGAAGTCTTCCTTCATGAATGAACTAACTAGAAGAGTTTCTTCATGAATGAACTAACTAGAAGACTTCCTTCATGAATGAACTAACTAGAAGACTTCCTTCATGAATGAACTAACTAGAAGTCTTCCTTCATGAATGAACTAATTAGAAGACTTCCTTCATGAATGAACTAACTAGAAGTCTTCCTTCATGAATGAACTAACTAGAAGACTTCATTCATGAATGAACTAACTAGAAGTCTTCCTTCATGAATGAACTAACTAGAAGTCTTCCTTCATGAATGAACTAACTAGAAGTCTTCCTTCATGAATGAACTAACTAGAAGACTTCCTTCATGAATGAACTAACTAGAAGTCTTCCTTCATGAATGAACTAACTAGAAGTCTTCCTTCATGAATGAACTAACTAGAAGACTTCCTTCATGAATGAACTAACTAGAAGTCTTCCTTCTTGAATGAACTAACTAGAAGCTTCCTTCATGAATGAAATAACTAGAAGACTTCCTTCATGAATGAACTAACTAGAAGTCTTCCTTCATGAATGAACTAACTAGAAGCTTCCTTCATGAATGAACTAACTAGAAGACTTCCTTCATGAATGAACTAACTAGAAGTCTTCCTTCATGAATGAACTAACTAGAAGTCTTCCTTCATGAATGAACTAACTAGAAGACTTCCTTCATGAATGAACTAACTAGAAGTCTTCCTTCATGAATGAACTAACTAGAAGTCTTCCTTCATGAATGAACTAACTAGAAGTCTTCCTTCATGAATGAACTAACTAGAAGACTTCCTTCATGAATGAACTAACTAGAAGTCTTCCTTCATGAATGAAATAACTAGAAGACTTCCTTCATGAATGAAATAACTAGAAGACTTCCTTCATGAATGAACTAACTAGAAGACTTCCTTCATGAATGAACTTAACATGACCATTAATAATTCTTGGATGGTATTGAACAAAAACGTTCAGTTACAAACGTCTCTTCTAACCAGGAGGCCAGACCAGAACTTCTGCTGGATCAGGGCCTGATAAACCAGGCTGTTACTGCTGGATCAGGGTCTGATAAACCAGGCTGTTACTGCTGGATCAGGGCCTGATAAACCAGACGGTTACTGCTGGATCAGGGCCTGATAAACCAGGCTGTTACTGCTGGATCAGGGTCTGATAAACCAGGCTGTTACTGCTGGATCAGGACCTGATAAACCAGACGGTTACTGCTGGATCAGGGCCTGATAAACCAGGCTGTTACTGCTGGATCAGGGCCTGATAAACCAGGCTGTTACTGCTGGATCAGGGTCTTATAAACCAGGCTGTTACTGCTGCATCAGGGTCTGATAAACCAGGCTGTTACTGCTGGATCAGGGTCTGATAAACCAGGCTGTTACTGCTGGATCAGGGCCTGATAAACCAGGCTATTACTGCTGGATCAGGGCCTGATAAACCAGGCTGTTACTGCTGGATCAGGGTCTGATAAACCAGGCTGTTACTGCTGGATCAGGGCCTGATAAACCAGGCTGTTACTGCTGGATCAGGGCCTGATAAACCAGGCTGTTACTGCTGGATCAGGGCCTGATAAACCAGGCTGTTACTGCTGGATCAGGGTCTGATAAACCAGGCTGTTACTGCTGGATCAGGGCCTGATAAACCAGGCTGTTACTGCTGGATCAGGGCCTGATAAACCAGGCTGTTACTGCTGAATCAGGGTCTGATAAACCAGGCTATTACTGCTGGATCAGGGCCTGATAAACCAGGCGGTTACTGCTGGATCAGGGCCTGATAAACCAGGCTATTACTGCTGGATCAGGGCCTGATAAACCAGGCTGTTACTGCTGGATCAAGACCTGATAAACCAGGCTATTACTGCTGGATCAGAGCCTGATAAACCAGGCTGTTACTGCTGGATCAGGGCCTGATACATCAGGCTGTTACTGCTGGATCAGAGCCTGATAAACCAGGCTTTTACTGCTGGATCAGGGCTTGATAAACCAGGCTGTTACTGCTAGATGAGGGCCTGATAAAGCAGGCTAATACTGCTGGATGAGGGCCTGATAAACCAGGCTGTTACTGCTGGATCAGGGCCTAATAAATCAGGCTATTACTGCTGGATCAGGGCCTGATAAACCAGGCTTTTACTGCTGGATCAGGGCCTGATAAACCAGGCTGTTACTGCTGGATCAGGGCCTGATAAACCAGGCTGTTACTGCTGGATCACGGCCTGTTAAGCCAGGCTATTACTGCTGGATCAGGACCTGATAAATTAGGCTGTTACTGCTGGATCAGGGCCTGATAAACCAGGCTGTTACTGCTGGATCAGGACCTGATAAACCAGACGGTTACTGCTGGATCAAGGCCTGATAAACCAGGCTGATACTGCTGGATCAGGGCCTGATAAACAAGGCTGTTACTGCTGGATCAGGGCCTGATACACCAGGCTGTTACTGCTGTATCAGGGCCTGATAAACCAGGCTGTTACTGCTGGATCAGGGCCTGGTAAACCAGGCTGTTACTTCCGGCCTAACCTAACCACAGCCTGGCTGATCAAGAACTGACTTGAGGACCTTGTCAAGTTCCCTCTTGAAGACACGTAATGCCCCTTGTGTATGGTGGGAAGCTGTTGAATAGCCTCGGGCCCCTTACACTAAGTTCCCCCTTCCACCACGTCTCTTCCGGCGCCACTACTGATCTAGGTGAGAAAATGTTTGTCAACATCTTAGACAAATGTTTGTCAACATCTTAGACAAATGTTTGTCAACATCTTAGACAAATGTTTGTCAACATCTTAGACAAATGTTTGTTAACATCTTAGACAAATGTTTGTCAACATCTTAGACAAATGTTTGTCAACATCTTAGACAAGGGTTTGACACTTACCCAAATGTTTGGGTCGCAGCAGGTTGGACACAATAGGGGGACCCAGCAGGGACACCAAGAAGGGGGACCCAGCAAGGGGGGACCCACCAGGGGGACCCACCAGTGGGACTCAGTACACCGGGGACTTGTTTACGAGTCCCCAGAGAATAATTTCTCCCCTGACTCATGTCCGCCCCCCCCCTACCAGTAGTTTCTTTATCAAACCTTTTATTTATTTAAATAATTTGTCTGTTTTTTAATAATTTCTCTCAATTTTCTTAATAATTTCTCTCTGTTTTTTACTTTCACAATTTTTTTTTTATATTTCTTCCTAATTTAGCCAAATATTTTTTTCTGTAATTATTTTATATTTTTTTTCGTATAATTAATTATATAATTTCTTTTGAGTGTTCCTATAATTTTTATTTATTATTGTCATAGTTTTCTCTTCAGTTATGATAATTATCTTGGTAATCATCTTGATAATTATCTTGATAACGATCTTGATAATTTTCATGGCAATAATCTTGAGTTGAAATCATTTTAAAAATTATTTATGCGTCTCTTGATAATTTGTTGAAGATTTCCCTTGATTTTTCTAATATATAATTTGAATAGAAATTTTATAGTTTTTATATTTCTTATATAAATAATTTATGATACACACACACACACACACACATACATATCAGGGGAGACATGATAACGACATACAAAATACTGCGAAGAATTGACAAGGTGGACAGAGACAGGATGTTCCAGAGATGGGACACAGAAACAAGGGGTCACAATTGGGAGTTGAAGACTCAGATGAGTCAAAGGGATGTTAGGAAGTATTTCTTTAGTCATAAAATTGTCGGGAAGTGGAATAGTCTGGCAAGTGATGCAGTGGAGGCAAGAACCATACATAGTTTTAAGACGAGGTATAATAAAGCTCAAGCTCATGGAGCAGGGGGAGAGAGAGGACCTAGTAGCGATCAGTGAAGAGGCGGGGCAGGAGCTATGTATCGACCCCTGAAACCACAAATAGGTGAGTACAAATAGGTGAGTACACACACACACTCAGTGAACGGTCGACATACAGAGTCGACCTTCGACACAGTCAACCATCGCTCACTATGACACGACTCAAGTGGGTCGAGTTGAGGTCCTAAGAGCTGTAGAGAGCCTTGCTATTGTTAAGAGATATACACTTAGGGACCAGGATGAAGTTAGAGTCATCTGTGGGCCTCTGAATTTATCTGGTCAACTGACTTCATTTCGTTGATATCATTACGTTGTACGAACATGTTCCAGACTCGAGTCATCCTGAGAATAAATGATCTCAGATGAAGTGATGTTCTGGAGAAGGTTACAGTCAGAGGGAAGTTGCAGCTGGCTGCCCGTCTTGTGGTGTAGAAGCTCACTTCTCGCTGTCCTCGGAGTGGAGCCAAGTGTGGTACTTTGACAATATTAGCCTTGTACATGACAGTGAGGCCGCCCACTGTCATGTGGGCGGGTTTGCTGAAATGACAGATCTGTCCAGGCTGTGTCCAGGCTCTCTCTATCTCTCTCTCTCTCTCTCTCTCTCTCTCTCTCTCTTCTGTTCATAGAAAGTTTTCCCCAGTTTCTTTGTCCTCTCTTAGTCATCTTTCTCCCCTCTCCCTTCGTTCCCTTATTTCCTATGATCTCCCTCTCTCTCCCTCCCTCCCTCCTTGCTTCTCAAGTTAAGTGCATAAACTTAAGACGGCCTCCCCTACTTGAGGCAAGCTCTGCATCTTGTAAGCTGGCCTCTCCCGCCCTCTCCTGGCCTCTCCTGGCCTCTTCCAGCCTCGTGAAGGGTTGGGTTGAATGAGGTCGCTCTTAATTACCGAGTCTCAAACCAGAGCTCGTGTCAGTGTGAGAGTCCCGTCAGAATGTGGCACTGCGAGGCAGTGAGACAGAACAGGTGTTGGACACCCCGTCAGTGAGACAGAGGAGACAGGTGCTGGACACCCCGTCAGTGAGACAGAGGAGACAGGTGCTGGACACCCCGGCAGTGGAACGCTCGCTTCATCTCTCTTGTTTTATGAAAGGAAGAAGTAGACTGGAGTGGGTAGTTTATTGTGCACCACATATCCATCCTGGTAATGGTAGTGTCTGGTTTATTGTGCACCACATATCCATCCTGGTAATGGTAGTGTCTGGTTTATTGTGCACCACATATCAATCCTGGTAATGGTAGTGGCTAGTTTATTGTGCACCACATATCCATCCTGGTAATGGTAGTGTCTGGTTTATTGTGCACCACATATCCATCCTGGTAATGGTAGTGTCTGGTTTATTGTGCACCACATATCCATCCTGGTAATGGTAGTGTCTGTTTTATTGTGCACCACATATCAATCCTGGTAATGGTAGTGTCTGGTTTATTGTGCACCACATCTGGATATACATCTACAATTATTTTATTTGTTGCAAGCAAATTTAGGATATTTGCTTAATATGTCTGGTATCCCATTTTTATTATTAATAAGATACCATGACATATCACAAAGGCTGCTATACTGTCTCTCTGTTCTTCAGTAACTGGACAATTAAGCACATAGTGTTCAAGATAGCGACCATAAGAATCACCACATACTTTGTAATTAGTTTGATCATCGTCTGTGTGTCTCCCAAACTGCCAGAAGCACTTGCAACCAGGTATAAGTTTGGCTACTGCAACATTAGTCAGTTTTTTCATATTGCAAGTTGTTCCATAAATGTACCTGTATACGTTCATGTTACCATTACCGTTCATGTGGCCTGGTGGCTAAAGCTCTCGCTTCACACGGTGAGCGTCCGGGTTCGATTCCCGGCGAGGGTAGAAACATTGGGAGTGTTTCCTTACACCGGTTGTCTATGTTCACCCATCAGTAAAATGGGTACCTGGGTGTTAGTCGACTGGTGTGGGTCGCATCCTGGGACAAAACTGACCTAATTTGCCCGAAATGCTCTGCATAACAAGCGGCTTTCTATATAGTAGTATGTCATTGATGTCAGATAAGACTGTATACCTTGTACATGTACTTGTAGTAAATAAACATATTATTATTATTATTATTATTATTATTACTCAGACTTCTAACTGTATTCCGATTACATTCAAATTCAGTTTTAAATTTCTTCTATTATTTTTTTCTCATGCTCGCAAGGAGAGAGAGAGAGAGAGAGAGAGAGAGAGAGAGAGAGAGAGAGAGAGGAGACATTTTATCTTATTAGAATAATTCACTGTATGGCGGAACCAATAAGAATTGCACATTGATTTATTGTCTCTATTTTTTAACATATATACCTGGCTTCTGCAATGTGAGTCAAAAACCTTCAGTGATAACATACAATCAGCAATAATCAAAACGTCAAGCTCATTGTCATTAGTTAACTTCAGGATGGTAAACAGTTTGCAGTGTAGACGCCCAGTTAATTGTTTAACCAAAGTGAAGATGGTTACTATAGTTCTTTACTAGAGAGGTGGAAGCTAGAGCAGATGCAGCTCTGCTTAGATCCATCAGTGTATATAATTTGTGATATATTATCACTTTAACAAGTGATTTAAAGAAGGGATTACTAGCAATGAGCTTCTTGGGAGGGTCTTGCAGGTATGTGATATTAAATGAACACATCTTCCATGGAGGGGTGAAATGCTCTTGTTGTCTACAGTGATACAGTTCATGCAGGTTGTAAAACTTAATATAATTGCATGTTTTCACGACCCATTTAGTTCTACGTTTATTTACTTCTAGACATTTAGCAAGATTTATAGTAGCAGTGTCTGGTGTATATCTTAACATTCTAATACCAAGTACAGTATTAGGAACAAGAAAATCCGTCCCGATGTTAAAAACCTTCGTAGTTTTATGAGAACCAAAAATAATTATGTAGGCTTTATTTTGAATGAGCTCCAAGGGCCAAATATAATTATTTTAAACTAATATTAACGAGGGAGCAACATAGCTGATTTAAAGTCTGAAATAGATTATATACGTCATTCACAATATCTTTACAATGACACCATAGTCAGGGTTATAGCCATCGACAGTTCTGAGAGTATTTTGCCTATCTATACATGTCTAAGTTGTGGTATGCTAGATTTATTGAAGGGACCGTTTACACTAATATATCTATAAGATTTAACCTAGCTGTAGAATTAAACACATGTGCAACAAGTGTGAATATTTAAAAAAAAAAAGTCTCGCCAACCAGTAATTTTATTAATTCATGATAGAGAATATATGCGACGACAGTGGAAGATGAGGTAATCAGTCCCTTAGTCACTGAGGGACTGATTACCTCATATTCGACTGTCCTGTGTATAGTTCTGCAAGGCTGAGAGACTGATTACCTCGTATTCGACTGTCTTTGCGTATTTTCTTTATACTGAATTGATAAAGCCACTGTGTAGAGAAATGGCTTCAAGATTCCCAGATGTTGCACATGTGTCTAATTCTTAATCTTGTAGGTATTGTATACCATTATTGTATTGAGTTAACGTAGCTGACGTTAACTCAATACAGGAAGAAACCTCAATAAAGGAAGAAACCTCAGATTGAGGAAGTTTAAAGGAACAGATCTGAAGGTAGGAAATGGCTTTTGTTTTCCACGACGAATGTACTTTGGAGGTTAACGAAGATGACGCTACCATCAACTCCTCTGCTAATAGAGGTAAGAATATCCTCATGGTCGGTGACTCACAGGTAAGATATATGGACCGTGCCTTCCTTAACAGAGATAGGAAGGTGAGACAGAGTGTGTGTTTCCCAGGAGCTGGTGTTGATGACATAGTCAACAGGCTGGATAATATTATATTAGGTACTGAGATAAAGTCCACTATCTCAGTGTTGGGGAAAATACTGGGAGAGGCAGGAAACGGGAACTGCAAATTAAGTACAAGACTGTTATAGATCTAATTAGAACCAAGGGAGGGATTCTGATCATATGTAGCATTTTGCCTAGAAGAGGAGTGGGCAGTGAATAGATGTCTAGGGAAAATGGTGTAAATTGCTGTCTAGACAAGTACTACCAAGAGCTTGAATTCCATTTAATGACAAATGGGATAATTTCATTGGTAAACACGATATGTATGCAAGAAATGGGATACATCTTTCTAGAGCAGAGGTGGAAGTGTTAGCCAACTCTATCTTGGGGGTCGTTGCTGAGGTGTCTAGGACTTTAAATTGATAGAAAATAGTGGTATGGGTGTGTGTGGGAAACAAATAGGTTACAGCACGAGAAGTGAAAGCAGAAAAAAATGTCAAGATACCTTGGGAAATGTTTAGAAAACGTAATTGTTCGTTACGATTTTGCTAACAGTAAGGCTTTTAATGGAGTTCAACACACATTGTTGAAGTAGAGGGACACGAAATAGGAAGGGGAATTTTTTACTGGATCGAGGCGTGGCTGACCGATAGGCATCAGAGAGTTTGCATAAATGGAGAGAAATTGGAGCGGGGACGCGTCACAAGTGGTGTTCCACTTGGGCCCTATGTTGTTCACAATATATATATATATATATAAATGACATAGATAAGGGAATAAATAATGGCATAAGCAAGTTTGCCGAAGACACTAAAATAGGCCGTCAGATAAATTCTGATGAGGACTTTAGTGTGCTCGAGGAAGATCTGAGTAGGTAGATGAAATGGTAGAAGTGGCAGTGGCAGATGTAAATAAATGTGAGGTTCTAGCTCTGGGAAAAGAGAATAACCACAAAGCTTATAAACTAATGTAGATCTCAATCATTCCAAATGCGCAAAAGAATTAGGAGTTCTGGTTAGCAGTAATCTAAAACCAGACAACAGTGCATAAATGTTTGCAGTAGAGCTAATAGAATTATCGGCTCCATATCAAGAAATATAAATAACATATATACCCTTTGTAGGCCTTATATAGATTGTGCTTCACAATTCTGGTCTACATATTACCGAATGGACATTAAGGCGCGCTGGAAAACATGTAAAGAAGGGCGAAGAAATTGATCCCGTGCATTTGAAATTTTACCTACGAAAAATTCCTGAGGTCAGTGGTCAGTGGTCAAGCTACCTGCCTGCAGGTGTTCATGGGGAATTAGTGAGGAACGTATGGTGGTTACCACGACTTCCTTCTTCAGTGTTTTAGAATCAGAGCTCAAAGTGTTGAAGGAGGAGGAGGTTCTGCCTCTCGAGGAGGAAATAAAAAGTTCGAAAATTCGTTTAGATATGTGTAATAATGAGTGAAGTGGAGGGTGGTCGTGTAGGGACGCAGGTTAGCAGCAATGAAGAAGTTGTTAGCAGCAATGAAGAGGTTGTTAGCAGTAATGAAGAGGTTGTTAGCAGTAACGAAGAAGTTGTTAGCAGTAATGAAGAGGTTGTTAGCAGTAATGAATGGGAAATGGTTTATAGCAAAGGAAGAATCATGAAATAAAATAAGGCTAAGGGAGTGTCCCTGAGGCAAAGAGTGTGTCCCTGATGCTGGTGTTGGAGACATACCAGGGTAGATAATATCATGTCAGGTAATGGTAACGATCCTATTATCTGTCTCAGTGCCGGTGGAAATAATATTGGGAAATGCAAGAGGCAGGAACTATTAACCAAGTACAGAATGTTGCACTCTTCCGCCAGACATTCAGGGCTGTTGAGTCTGTAGACACGTAGAAATATGCCAGTGAGTACCCCTCGTTTGGTACCTTGCTTATGTAGTGGCAGTGTATCATATTCTTGTTGGTAGGTCCTTAGTATATTTTGAATACGAAGTGACTGTATACAGATAACCCACACATAGGAGAAAGATCCTTATAGCGACGTTTCGGTCCGACTTGAACCATTGACAAGTTACACTAACACACGAAGATGAGGGAGCCAGTAGGTTAGTGTCACTTGTCGATGGTCCAGGTCGGTCCAAAACGTCATCAGCTTCTTCTTTCTATGTGAGAGTTAATTGTGTATTGTTCCAGTCACGGTATTGTACCTTTTTGTTCTATACGAAGTGACTGTCTTGTTTACTGAGAAGTATGTCGGGGAGAGGAAGACTTTCGTCAACTTCCTCTTGTAGGGGGAATGGATGGTTCCATATCGAGGCTGATCTTGAAGGCTGTTGAAGTTCAGTCTCTAGGGAGACAACGAACAGAATATCGTCCACATAGCTAAGCCATGTGACCGTTTTCGGTATGACGTTCGTGAACATTTCGGCTTCCGCTGATTCCGTATAGAGATTCGCCAGGTTGGTGAGCCTGTGGTCATGACGAGTTGTTGTTGTGTGTGTAAAAGGAATTGCCTCAGGTAAAACAATTAAGGTTCATAGAGAGTTAAGTTAGTTTTGAGAAATTTTGGCCAGGTACAGACCAAGCTAGTCCATATCCGATCTCAGCTTGAGCAAGTAGGTAGAGGTACCAGCTGCCACCAGCTGTGATGGTAGTGTTGCCAGCTGCCACCAGTTGTGATGGTAATGTTGCTAGCTGCCACAAGCCGTGACGGCAGCTCAAGCCGTCACATAGGTTGAGGGGCGTCACACAGGTGAGAACACACAGGTGTGACTGCCGCCATCTTGTAACTGACCGAATTCTTATCTGGGCAACTCCTCCCCCACTTCCCTCCCCTCCCCGTTCCCCTCCTCCCTCTAACCTCCTCCCCCTTACCCCTTCCCCTCTACTCCGTACCTCCTGTCCCATATTCCCATGAATGTTCCCTTCACCCCCCCTAATTCTCTCCCCTTACCTTTAGTCAACCCCTCTCCTCCAAGATCTCTACCCCTTAGCTCTCTTCTCCCTAATTTTCTTCGCCCTTAGCCCTGTCGAGTCCTTCCCTTAGCTCTCTCCTCCCTAATTTTCTTCGTCCTTAGCCCTATCGAGCCCTTAGCCTCTAGGCATGTCCCTTTTCACTGAAAGGAGGAGACTGGAGGGAGGGAGGGGGAGCAGACGAAGGAGGAGCTGGAGGTAGTGGTGGTGGAGGGGGCGGCGGTAGAGCCGACGTAGACGGAGGCGGTCACGTACTCCGTCCACCGCAAGTCATGCCAGCACGGCCCTAGCACGACCCCCTTCGTCTCATTAGCAGAGTGCTCCTTCCCCCATAAAACCAGACCACACCCGCTAGATCAAGGTTGTCGGGAGGTGGGGGAGGCTGGGAGCAACGTAGCTCAGAACTCAGGCGTCGGTTGGACGTCGGACGTACGCCTGACGTGTCTTACATGGCTGTCCTACATCTACGACATCAGACGTACGTCTAAGAAATGCGAGAAGGAGGTCTTAATGATGTCTAACGTACGTTTGACGTACGTTTAGTGTACGTCAGTCGTACGTCTGACGTGCATCAGACAGGGAACACGTGGTTGTGACATAGCTGCGGCCGGCGGCGAGGAAGAGACAGCAAGAGTGCAGCTTTAATGTATGGATCCCCAGGTGCTGCCTTCCATTCCCCTGCTGCTGCCTTCCACTTCCCTGCTGCTGCCTTCCAGTCTGCTGCTGCCTACCACTCCTTGCCGCCCTCCATCTCCTGCTGCTCTCCACTTCTGACCTCCACCCCTACTGTCTTAACAAAAAGCCCTTCTGCTGCCTTCCACCCCCTGCTGCCCTCAACTTCTAACCTACACCTCTGCTGCCTTCCGCACGTGCTGCCCTATACCCTTGCTGCCTTCCACCCCAGCTGTCTTACAGTCCCTGCTGCCTTCCACCCCTGCTGCCTTCCATCATGTGTTTCCTTCCACCCCCTGTTGTCTTCCATCCCCTGCTGCCTTCCACCACCTGCTGCCTTCCACCCCCTGCTGCCTTCTATTCCCTGCTGCCATCCATTCCCTGCTGCCTTCCACTTCCTGCTGCCTTCCATTCCCTACTGCCTTCTACCCCTGCTACCTTCCATTCCCTGCTGCCATCCATTCCCTGCTGCCTTCCACCCCCTGCTGCATTCTATTCCCTGCTGCCTTTCACCCATTGCTGCCTTCCTTTTCCTGCTGTCTTCCATCCCTTACTGTCTTCCACCCCTGCTGCCTTCCTTCCCCTGCTGCCTTCCACCCCTTGATGCCTTCCACTTCCTGGCGCTTTCCTTCCCCTTGCTGTCTTCCACCTCTGCTGCATTCCACCCATTGCTGCCTTCCACTCCCTGCTGCTTTCCTTTCCCTGCTGCCTTCCCCCCTTTTCTGCCTTCCTCCTTTTCTGCCTCTTCCCCTTTTCTGCCTTCCAGCCCCTGCTTCCATCCACCCTCTGCTGCCTTCCTCCCCTGATACCTTCCTCCCCTGATACCTTCCTTCCCTGCTGCCTTCCACCCCCCTGCTGCCATCCATCCTTGCTGTCCTGAATAGAGTTAGTTGTGGACTGTTGTACCATCGGTATTGAGGGTGTGAATTATTGCAATCACGGTATTGAGGTTGTGAATTATTGCAATCACGGTATTGAGGTTGTGAATTATTGCAATCACGGTATTGAGGGTGTGAATTATTGCAATGACGTGTATTGTGGGTTGTGAATTATAGCAATGACGTCTATTGTGGGTTGTGAATTATTGCAATGACGTGTATTGTGGGTTGTGAATTATTGCAATGACGTGTATTGTGGGTTGTGAATTATAGCAATCTTGGTATTGTGGGCTGTGAATTATTGCAATCACCGTATTGAGGATTGTAAATTGTCGTAGCCACGGTATTGTGAGTTAGTTGTGACTTGTTGCAACCACGGTATTGTGGGTTTGTTATGAATGTTCTAGCCACGGTATTGTGACTTTAGTTGTTGATGTTACTGACAGGTTTGGTTCAAGAACCGACGAGCCAAGTGCCGGCAGCAGCAGAAACAGCAGGCGGCAGGAGCAGAGAAGACCCCTAGAACCAAGAAGGTAGCCAAGTCCCCACCACCCTCCACGCAGACAACGCAGCCCTCAGCGCAGACCACGGGCGTGGGCGGCACCGCCTCCCCGCCACCCACAGGTGGCGGCCACAGGGACACCTCGCCGCCCTCTCCCCCGCCCTCCGTCAGCTCAGCCCCGCCCCTGCCCCTCACCCCATCCTCCACCGCCCCTACATCCTACAACCCCATCTGGTCGCCGGCCGCCATCCCCTCGGCGGGGTCAGCGTCCATCGCGCCCATGGGGGACCTGATGACCCCGCCGTGCCTTGACCGCGGTGGTTACTGCGGCGTGAGCCAGCAAGCGGCTGCGGCTGCGGCCTGCTATCAGAGCTACGCCACACCTTCCTACTACACTAACATGGACTACCTCACTCCTATGTCACACTCACAGATCAACGTCCCGGTACGTAGTAGTAGCAGTAGTAATTATTATTATTATTATTATTATTATTATTATTATTATTATTATTATTATTATTATTATTATTATTATTTACTTTCCAAACTACACATTTGATATGAAGGTTTCATAAATAGTCAAATTTGACCCAAAACTTCAGCCTGAAGAATCTCACTTGTGTACTAGAAAGATCCTTACTTTTCTACTTAAAAGAGCCACATTATGTTCCTAAGTAGCCAGATATTGATCTCAAATGTAGAATATATTGCTTCAAGTTATGTTAGATCAAAAATTAGAAGTTATGATAATATATATATATATATATATATATATATATATATATATATATATATATATATATATATATATATATATATATATATATATATTATTCAGGGTTCTTATAAAGCTCTTTTGTATACTGTTGTCTGTAAATAGAATTGAAAAAAATCAATTCACATTATATGTTGTTCAGTTTTGGATTCACTTTTATCGGTTGCATTTGTAACACAAAATCGCATTATATTGTGGAGCTTTATAAAAGAGTTTACTGTATATAATAGAAACACTAATTGTATGTGTTTATGTTTGTTTGTTTGACAGGTGAGTTCCATGGCCTCCCTCAACACTATGGGAGGCGGCGGCGGAGGCCAGCAGATGGGCACTCATTCGTCGGGGTCTGGGTTGGGCTCAAGCCTTGGATCTTCCTCTCTGGTGTCCTCCTTGGGGACCTCGTCGTTGGGTTCAGCGGGGTCGCTGGGGTCTAGTCAGTCCCTCAGTCCCAGGACTCCCCCCACCGTGAACTCCCTCACGCCGCTGCCACAGGACTGTCTGGAGTACACTGACAAGAACACCGCAGCTTGGAAGTCCTACCAGAGCTTCCAGGTTTTGTGAGCTGATTCACCCCTTTGAGCTTCATAATGGCCCCTGCGGAACAATATTTTAATGTAAAAGAACTTGTCAATAAGAATAATTATCAGAGTCACACTTAAAAAAATGAATATCGGTCAACGACTGACTCCTGAGTAGTGTGGCGATTGACCGTCGGTGACGCTGGTGTAGACGTAACAACAACACTGATCCATCCTCCACACTACTTCCCTGCGTACAGTCTCACGGCCTTTGAAGATCAGTTATGTGCCGGTATGGTAGATATGGAACACCTAGATGTGTGTTGGCTGTCAGGTAAAGACTGCAGAGGACCTTCCTGGTGGTCACCAACGCTTGTCATGTAGGGCCCCCGAATGTCCTCTCGGCTGCTATGCACATCACTCCGTTCTCAGCTCAAGGAGTTAAAATAATGGATGGGAATATTGCTGGACCTCAGACATTAACTAGTGTGTGCGCGTGTGAGCGCGCATGCGTGCGTTGCTGTTAACAACTGAACTGCAGAGGTGTGAGTTGTGGCTTAAGAACCTTTACTGTGACCAGGGAGACAGAATTTTGTGAATTTTCTTGACTCATATTTGTATAACATTTTGTAATTCTTAGGCGAATTAGATCGAGCATGAAAAACAATGGAGCCTTTTCCATAGTTTAGGTCGATACCACGTGGTTGCACTGTACACCTTTGCTTGACTCAAGTTAACAAGCACATTATTATGGCACCACTGAGAGGTTCACGTGTCTCGGTGAACCCAGTAGCCAAATATTTAATTTTGTGTTGAATAGATTTGTGAGTGTAATATGGTAGATTACTAGCTCAAATTCATCGTGCTTTGGAGTAATGTTCTTTACAAGTTGATCTCACCAGCCTATTCTTATTTATGTAAACTTATTGTACATTTATTTTAATGAACAGAGTAGTTTTTTTTTTTCCAGTGAGGTTCAACACTCGTGTGGGTAACATTTTCCCGGGACTAAGGTTATTATTAAGCGAATTTATTGACATTATTACTAGCACAGAATAAAGAATTTCAGGATCACTTTAAACTTTAAAGACTAGATGACGTGTTGACTTTTGATGTGTTTGTGAAAAATGAAAAGATTTGTCAAGGAAACAACAGCTTCGAGGGTGGAATTCTTACTGCTATTTATACACTTGTATTTTACCTGTTCTGGCAACAATGTAGGTAGAGTATGAGGTGTGAGAGGCAGCAGGTGGCACTGCTGCGGGACCTCCAGCGGGCCATGACCACCACTACACGCTACAGTGGCCATGAAGTGTGAGTGCCGGCTCCCTCTCCCAGTGTCACCCTGCTCATTGTGCTCGAAGAGTTGGGAGGCCCTCCCACCTCGCTCTCCCCGCCCTCTCTGTACGGCTCTCTGACGAGGTGTTAGGAGGAAGACATGACCCGGGCAACGTAGACGGCACATGACTTGTCAAGACACTAGGAGATACATACAGTTCTCTGACGAGATAGTGAAAACAATGTGAAGGACACATGGCACTCTAACAAGATACTGAGAGGAATGGGAGAGAAACTGGGTATTTTAGCTGGAGATAAATGCATTGAGAAGCACACATGTTCCTATTGCAGCAGAAGGAACACTGGCCTATAGAACAACACACACACTTGTTGGAACACTGGCCCACAGAACATACACCTGTTGTAACACTGGTCTATAGAACAACATACACGTGTTGTAACACTGGCCTATAGAACAACATACACCTGTTGTAACACTGGCCTATAGAACAACATACACCTGTTGTAACACTGGCCTATAGAACAACATACACCTGTTGTAACACTGGCCTATAGAACAACATACACCTGTTGTAACACTGACCTATAGAACAACATACACCTGTTGTAACACTGGCCTATAAAACAACATACACCTGTTGTAACACTGGCCTATAGAACAACACACTCCTGATTAGGTATTCGTCAGGTTAAGCACGTTCGGCTGAGTTTACTCCACCATTTCTGGTCTATGTGATCACACTAATGTTTTCTAACAAAACACATTGGCTTCACAACAGTATGCTTCAGAGCACACTAACTATATTTTACAAAATCACATAACAGTTTTAGTCGCATGCTTATTACAGAAACTCCGCATCACAGGTGGACAGAATTTGCTGTGATGTCCTTTGATAGTGTGTAGAGTCGTGGAGCGTCGATCCAGAAAAGAGTCGATCCAGAGAGGCATCGAATCAGGGAGGCGTCGACCCCAGAAAGTCGTAGGCCTAGAGAGGCGTCTTAGTGCCACTTAAACCTAGCGTCATTTCGTTTCGGAAAATTCACCCAGAGGACCATGTCCTTCAGAAAATAAAATGGTTGGAGAGGTGAATATTACACACACACACACATAATTGGGGCCTTAAGTGTTATTGAATTTCAGGGTACGACAAAGGTCTCAAGAACATTGTGGCAGGGTTTCAGGAATCGTCTAAAGTGGCCTAGATGATCAGAACTCTCTAATCAACACGGCCGTCATGACGACAATTCGCCTTCCAACGCATGTTAGGTGAGCCGTGGAAGTCATATCAGTAACTAGCGTTGTAAGTCTTCCTTTGTTGACGTTCGTGTTCTTCCTTGTAAGGTCTGTACTTACGGCAGTTACCTTAGCACCATAGTCATTACAGTCTATATATATTATATATACTCCACATTTTACCTTAAGAGTGAATAAGGTTTTTTGATTCGTACTGCAGAGTACCAGTGAGGGTTTCCCGCCCTAAGACAAGGGTTTTGACACCCTGAGTCGAGAGTTTTCCCGCCATAACTCAAGGTTTCCCGCCATAACTCAAGGTTTCCCGCCCTAAGATTAAGTTTCCCGCCAAAAGGCGAGAATTTCCAGCCCAGAGACGAAGGCCTTCCCGCCGCCCCCAGGCGAGGCGGGAGAGGGTCGTCGTCGCCGCCGCCGTCGCCGCCGTCGTTCAACTCCAAGACAAACTACTTTGTATACACATTGAATTACGTCGTTTTTAATTTCTAAGCCGCTGTGTGACACTTTACCTAATCTTACTTTTAGAGAGGGAGACTTAGTCGAGTAGTGAAGAATAAACACCACCAGTGATAGCGAGGTACCTTGTGTCTACCAGTCTACACCAGTGATGGTGAGGTACCTCGTGTCTACCAGTCTACACCAGTGATGGTGAGGTACCTTGTGTCTACCAGTCTACACCAGTGATGGTGAGGTACCTCGTGTCTACCAGTCTACACCAGTGATTGTGAGGTACCTTGTGTCTACCAGTCTACACCAGTGATGGTGAGGTACCTTGTGTCTACCAGTCTACACCAGTGATGGTGAGGTACCTTGTGTCTACCAGTCTACACCAGTGATGGCGAGGTACCTTGTGTCTACCAGTCTACACCAGTGATGGCGAGGTACCTTGTGTCTACCAGTCTACACCAGTGATGACGAGGTACCTTGTGCCTACCAATCTACACCAGTGATGGTGAGGTACCTTGTGTCTACCAGTCTACACCAGTGATGGCGAGGTACCTTGTGTCTACCAGTTTACACCAGTGATGGTGAGGTACCTTGTGTCTACCAGTCTACACCAGTGATGGCGAGGTACCTTGTGTCTACCAGTCTACACCAGTGATGACGAGGTACCTTGTGCCTACCAATCTACACCAGTGATGGCGAGGTACCTTGTGCCTACCAGTCTACACCAGTGATGGTGAGGTACCTTGTGTCTACCAGTCTACACCAGTGATGGTGAGGTACCTTGTGTCTACCAGTCTACACCAGTGATGGCGAGGTACCTTGTGTCTACCAGTCTACACCAGTGATGGCGAGGTACCTTGTGTCTACCAGTCTACACCAGTGATGACGAGGTACCTTGTGCCTACCAATCTACACCAGTGATGGCGAGGCACCTTGTGCCTACCAGTCTACACCAGTGATGACGAGGTACCTTGTGCCTACCAGTCTACACCAGTGATGACGAGGTACCTTGTGCCTACCAGTCTACACCAGTGATGGTGAGGTACCTTGTGTCTACCAGTCTACACCAGTGATGGTGATGCACCATGTGTCTACCAGTCTACACCAGTGATGGTGAGGTACCTTGTGTCTACCAGTCTACACCAGTGATGGTGAGGTACCTTGTGTCTACCAGTCTACACCAGTGATGGTGAGGTACCTTGTGCCTACCAGTCTACACCAGTGATGACGAGGTACCTTGTGCCTACCAGTCTACACCAGTGATGGTGAGGTACCTTGTGTCTACCAGTCTACACCAGTGATGGTGATGCACCATGTGTCTACCAGTCTACACCAGTGATGGTGAGGTACCTTGTGTCTACCAGTCTACACCAGTGATGGTGAGGTACCTTGTGTCTACCAGTCTACACCAGTGATGGTGAGGTACCTTGTGCCTACCAGTCTACACCAGTGATGGTGAGGTACCTTGTGTCTACCAGTCTACAACAGTGATGGTGAGGTACCTTGTGTCTACCAGTCTACACCAGTGATGGTGAGGTACCTTGTGTCTACCAGTCTACACTACCAGTGATGGTTAGGTACCTTGTGTCTACCGGTCTACACTACCAGTGATGGTGAGGTACCTTGTGTCTACCTGTCTACACTACAGTGATGGTGAGGTACCTTGTGTCTACCGGTCTACACTACCAGTGATGGTGAGGTACCTTGTGTCTACCAGTCTACACCAGTGGTGAGGTACCTTGTGTCTACGAGTCTACACCAGTGGTGAGGTACCTTGTGTCTGCCAGAGTCTACACAGCCCACGCTGCTACCAAGAAGTTAAACGGTCTGGGTTGGTACTCGCGGGAGGGTTGGTACTCCACGCCTGGGTTCGTACTCACGGGAGGGTTGGTAACCCACGCCTGGGTTTGTACTTGCGGGAGGGTTGGTACTCCACGTTTGGGTTCGTACTTGCGGGAGGGTTGGTACCCCACGCCTGGGTTTGTACTTGCGGGAGGGTTGGTACTCCAAGTTTGGGTTTGTACTCGCGGGAGGGTTGGTAACCCACGCCTGGGTTTGTACTTGCGGGAGGGTTGGTACTCCACGTTTGGGTTCGTACTCACGGGAGGGTTGGTACTCCACGCCTGGGTTCGTACTCACGGGAGGGTTGGTACCCAACCCTGTGTTGATATCAGCCTTGGATGGATGTCCTTATTCATATAACAGTGACGTCCCATTGTTGACATCAGTGATGAAATAACCCACCCACCCCCATACACACACACACCCATTTCTGACACCTCCATTCCTGGCACCCCCATTCTTGATACCCCCATTCCTGAAGCCACCATTCCTGACACCACTATTCTTGACGCCCCATTCCAGAAACTCCCATTTTCTTCACCCCCATTTCTGGCACCCCCATTCACATCACCCCTATTCATCACACCCCCATTCCTGATACTTCATTCCAGGCACCCCTGTTTCTGGCACCCCCATTCCTGACACCCCTACCCTCCACCACTGCTCTGAGAGGCAGCTACACACACGAGCGCGCGCGCACACACACACACACACACACACACACACACACACACAACATACACAGCAGTGTCTAATCGACATGTGCCTAACAAATGGTAATTACACACACACACACACACACACACACACACACACACACACACACACACACACACACGCACAGACGCACACACACACACACACACAAAGTGCAAAGGTTTGCGACAAGGTTAGTTCCACAACTCAGGGGTCTGTCTTATGAAGAAAGATTGAGGGAAATAGGACTAACAACACTGGAGGAAAGAAGGGTCAGAGGAGACATGATAACGACATACAAAATACTGCGGGGAATCGACAAGGTAGACAGTGACAGGATGTTCCAGAGAGGGAACACAGAAACAAGGGGACACAACTGGAAGCTGAAGACTCAGATGAGTCAAAGGGATGTTAGGAAGCATTTCTTCAGCCACAGAGTAGTCAGGAAGTGGAATAGTCTAGAGAAAGATATAGTGGAGGCAGGAACCATACACAATTTTAAGACAAGGTATGATAAAGCTCATGGAGCAGGGAGAGCAGAGACCCAGTAGCAGACAGCGAAGAGGCGGGGCCAGGAGCTGAGTCTCGACCCCTGCAACCACAATTAGGTGAGTACAATTAGGTGAGTACAATTAGGTGAGTACACAAGTGGAATAGAGTGGTCGGGAAGTGGAATAGCTTGGGAAGCGATATAGTGGAGGCAGGTTCCATACACAGCTTTAAGAAGAGGTATGATAAAGCTCATGGCGCAGGGAGAGTGACCCAGTAGCGGCCAGTGAAGAGGCGGGGTCAGGAGCTATGTCTCGACCCCTGCAACCACAACAACAACTAGGTGAGTACACACACACGCCCCGATGGCATGGTGGCTAGCGCTCTCGCTTCACGCACGGAGGGCCCGGGTTCAATTCCCGGCGGGGCCGAAACATTTCGAAGTGTTTCCTTACACACACACATACACACATACATACAACAGGCCTAGTGTCTAATCGACATGTGCCTAGGACAAAATGGTAACTAACTAACGCACACACACGTACACACACAAAATGGAGCAGGGAGAGCAGAGACCCAGTAGCAGACAGCGAAGAGGCGGGGCCAGGAGCTGAGTCTCGACCCCTGCAACCACAATTAGGTGAGTACAATTAGGTGAGCACACACGCACACACACAGTGTAAGCCAAGATACATGAACTTTGCAAAAACAAGATTTTTTTTCGTAAAGGATACTGGTGTTGGGGGGAAGAGGAGTCAGTGGGTGGGGTTGTAGGTGGCGATGTGTAAAGGTGTAGGTGGCGGGGTTGGGCACTGGCAGTGAGGTGGTGTTACTGCAGTAGGTGGCGGGGTTGGGCACTGGCAGTGAGGTGGTGTTACTGCAGTAGGTGGCGGGGTTGGGCACTGGCAGTGAGGTGGTGTTACTGCAGTAGGTGGCGGGGTTGGGCACTGGCAGTGAGGTGGTGTTACTGCAGTAGGTGGCGGGGTTGGGCACTGGCAGTGAGGTGGTGTTACTGCAGTAGGTGGCGGGGTTGGCCTACACTGGGGGAGACCGATGGATGGAGGCCAGTACCACACTCTACGCATTTTTCTCTTATTCTCCCCAGGTACGTGTTCTCCAGTGACCTGTAACACAAAGCTCTGTTCACCTGTACGCATTGTTCACCTGTTCAGCTCTCTCTCTCTCTCTCTCTCTCTCTCTCTCTCTCTCTCTCTCTCATCTCCCTCACACCTTTTCATTACTAAAATCATCAATTTTTCTCTCTCATTCGTTTCAACCTCATAAGAGGTACAGTTACGAAACATTACTAATCAATTTCCCAGTGTAACGAAAGTTTGTATAGTTTTACTTTTCGTGAGCCAGACTGAAAACTGTGAGCAGTTGTTTCATTGACAGGTTGTAAGTGGTGGTCACGCCGTTGTTCCCTTGACAGCAAGGTCAGGCATGACAGCAAGGTCAGGCATGACAGCAAGGTCAGGCATGACAGCAAGGTCAGGCATGACAGCAATGCTGTGTCGCGACTGCTGTGTGAGGCTCACAGGGTAACACCAGAGACGGTCACAGCTCTTTGCGCGAGTGCTATTTGTACACAGTACCCACACAGTACCCACACAGTACCCACACCACACCCACACCACACCCACACACCACCCACACAGTAATCTCTCATCTCTCTCTTACACAACTTTACTCAACTACTCCACTAATAAAACAATTTATAAGTGTTCACAACGTCTCCTTACATTTACAACTCTTGTGTAAATACTGGCTGTACATTTTGTAAATTCCACTGACCTGTTACCACACTCCTCATATTAATAAATCAGTGTTGGCAGCTCACTTTGTGTTTTATTACCCGTGTTTAGACAGTCTAACAGTCATGTTACTGACTGTGTGTAGCAGTCATGTTAATGACGTTGCAAGTCATGTTAATGACGTTGCAGCTGTCATTTTATTGACGTTGAAACAGTCATGTTAATGGCGTTGCAACAGTCATATTAATGGCGTTGCAACAGTCATGTTAATGACGTTGCAACAGTCATATTAATGACGTTGCAACAGTCATGTTAATGACGTTGCAACAGTCATGTTAGTGACGTTGCAAGTCATGTTAATGACGTTGAAAGTCATGTTAATGACATTGCAGCAGTAATTTTAATGACGTTGCAACAGTCATATTAATGGCGTTGCAACAATCATGTTAATGGCGTTGCAACAATCATGTTAATGACGTTGAAACAGTTATGTTAATGGCGTTGCAACAGTCATACTAATGACGTTGCAACAGTCATGTTAATGACGTTGCAACAGTAATGTTAATGAGGGTTGAACAGTCTTATTATTGACTGATGAACGATTGAACAGATGAACAGTTCAAAATAATATTAATATTTTTTATTTTGATCTGTAAATTAAAAAAAAAACAGACCATTTTGAAAATGCAAAATCTAATCTAGAATGAAACCTTCAAAGACGTCTTTGATCCCGGGGAAGAGCTCTTCATCCAAGGGGGCTGGAGACGCTCTCCTCTTCCTCGGAGCAAATCTGATATCCTCTTATTCCCCAAGGCTTTAACTCGCCCCGTAAGGGTTTAGCGCTTTTCATGATTATAAAAAGCTTAAAAGCTCTTAATGTAGAACTCGAAATGTTCTGAATAATAATTTTTTTAACGCTCTTTGTGAATAATAATAATAATTATAATAATAATAATGATAAAAATATTCGTAATAGTAATAATGCTCGTATTAATTGTAATAATAATAATAATAATAATAGTTATTATTATAATAATAATCGTAATAATTGTAATAATAATAATAATAATAATAATAATAATAATAATAATTCACTGTTAAGGTCAGTAAATATTTATTCTTTTATGAGTGTATAAAACAAACTGATCTGGAATCCAGGTGGGTATCTTGATGCTAGTAAAGGGCTCTTGATCCAAGGAATCAAAGTCACCCTTCCCATATAGATAGAAAAATAGATAGATCGATAGATAGACAGATATTCGTATTCGTTTTTGGAAAGCTTCATTGTTTTAATTCGTTTCGAGCATAACCAGCGGTTGAGTGACCTCTGGAGGTCACTTTAGAGGCTCGACGCCCAGCAACAGTACGAGGGTCATTAAGGCCCCAGCAACGGTACGAGGGTCATTAAGGCTGCAGTTGACCAGTGTTGTAACAGCCATGATTATCTGGATCCCTAAGATACTGATTGCCAGAGGGTTCATTCACTTGTAATGAACCCTCTGAAGCAGTCTAGGAAAATGTCTGGGTGTTTCTGAAGCACCGAGGCTTCGCCGGCGTCAGTGTGGGAACACACACGGCAGGTGAAGGTGTGTTCTGGTGTTCCTTCCCCCCCCCCCTTCCCTCGGTATTCGTTGATACCCTCATAGCTGGTACGGGTGTATAGTTCATTACCTTTGTACCTTGTTCAGCTATCAAAACTTTGGGGTCCAGTCCCTGGACCCATTATGTACCTCTGTAATCTTTTGACTACCACCCACACCATGGGTATGGTGTTACTACCACCCACACCATGGGTATGGTGTTACTACCACCCACACCATGGGTATTCGGTGTTTAAAAAAGATATTAAACTAACTAAACTGGTACGGGTGTGTTATAAGTGTTCTTCCATTCGCACACCGCTGGTACAGGTGTGTTATAAGTGTTCTTCCATTCGCACACCGCTGGTACAGGTGTGTTATAAGTGTTCTTCCATTCGCACACCGCTGGTACAGGTGTGTTATAAGTGTTCTTCCATTCGCACACCGCTGGTACAGGTGTGTTATAAGTGTTCTTCCATTCGCACACCGCTGGTACAGGTGTGTTATAAGTGTTCTTCCATTCGCACACCGCTGGTACAGGTGTGTTATAAGTGTTCTTCCATTCGCACACCGCTGGTACAGGTGTTTTATAAGTGTTCTTCCATTCGCACACGCTGGTACAGGTGTGTTATAAGTGTTCTTCCATTCACCGTGGTACAGGTGTGTTATAAGTGTTCTTCCATTCGCACACCGCTGGTACAGGTGTTTTATAAGTGTTCTTCCATTCGCACACCATTGGTAGGAGTGTGTTTTAAGTGTTCTTCATATCTTGGTTGACAACCACAACATAATCTGACAGGTCTACGAGGAGCCATCAACTACGTGGTCGTCAAGACGCTAGTGTTGGGACGGCAACAACATGCCAGGTAAGTCGTTCACAAGTACCGTTTATACTTTGTCATTTAATACGTGAACTGCAGGGTATATACACCAAGGTGTGTATTTCTCGGTATATAAAATATGTACGCTGAGAGTTTACTTCATTCCCTATTTTAGGTATTAATTCTTGTCTGGTTGGTACAAGTTGCAGTCAGTATAACTGACGCCTCTGTGACGTCCCAGCCATGGTTGAGTTGTCAGTCCTAGCCTCGGGCTAAGACAAAAACGTTACATAAGAACAGAGTGGCACTGCAGTGGGCCTACTGGCCCATGCTAGGCAGGTTCATTTCACACACAACCACTCGTCCACCTGTCCAGCCAATATTTTAAGCTATCTAACATTCTCGCCTCAGCGACGCAACCTGGGCGATTTTCACTCGTCTGCAACTCTATTGTCAAACCTGTATTTACCTCTATCCTTTCCAGATTTAGAGTTGTCCATCCACTGCTGCGATTCCCGACTTCGTTAGCTGTTTTCAACGCGTTATTTATACCTCCCATTTTTTTTTAATTTGTTTTGTAAGTGTACATTTCACTTACCCCCCCTCCCCCGCCCCCCCCCTCAGTCTACGTCTTTGAGTTCAAAATTACCCCCATCAGCCTGTCTTCACAAGTTTTTTTTTTTTTTGGTAGTCAAATTCAGTTTATTGTTAACCTCGAATTTATTATTTTAGTTAAATCAACCACATCTACAGAGGTTACAACAAACATTCTCAGAAGCACATCATTGGTTAGTACTTCCTTCGTTACAGAATGTAATACGTTCTGAAACTGGCGTAACCAAGGCAAGAAAGATGTAACATGAGAGACCACTGGATATTAAGACATTCTGGGTGTCTACCTCTCCACTCGTGTATATATACTGGCTCCCTTACCTTCGTGTGTTAGTGTGTGACTAGTTAATGATCCAAGTGGGAGCGAAGCGTCGTCGTAAGTTTCTCTCTGCTGTGTGCGGGTTATTGTGTATTGTTCCAGTCACGGTATTGTGGCTTTTCGTTCTTTATCTGGGGTGTGTTCAGAGGATGAACGCGCCCTGGGCCAGGTCCCAGACCAGGTCTCCCGGTCCCAGACCAGGTTTCCCGGTCCCAGACCAGGTTTCCCGGTCCCAGACCAGGTTTCCCGGTCCCAGACCAGGTTTCCCGGTCCCAGACCAGGTTTCCCGGTCCCAGACCAGGTTTCCCGGTCCCAGACCAGGGTTCCCGGTCCCAGACCAGGTCTCCCGGTCCCAGACCAGGTCTCGTCCGACCAGGTCTCGGTCCCAGACCAGGTCTCCCGGTCCCAGACCAGGTCTCCCGGTCCCAGACCAGGTCTCCCGGTCCCAGACCAGGTCTCCCGGTCCCAGACCAGGTCTCCGTCCCAGACCAGGTCTCCGGTCCCAGACCAGGTCTCCCGGTCCCAGACCAGGTCTCCCGGTCCCAGACCAGGTCTCCCGGTCCCAGACCAGGTCTCCCGGTCCCAGACCAGGTCTCCCGGTCCCAGACCAGGTCTCCCGGTCCCAGACCAGGTCTCCCGGTCCCAGACCAGGTCTCCCGGTCCCAGACCAGGTCTCCCGGTCCCAGACCAGGTTTCCCGGTCCCAGACCAGGGCTCCCGGTCCCAGACCAGGGCTCCCGGTCCCAGACCAGGGCTCCAGGTCCCAGACCTGGTCTCCCGGTCTCAAATCAGGCCTCCCAGACCAGGTCTCCCGGTCCCGACCAGGTCTCCCGGTCCCCGACCAGGGCTCCCGGTCTCCGACCAGGGCTCCCGGTCCCCGACCAGGTCTCCCGGGCCCAGACCAGGGCTCCCGGTCCCAGACCAGGGCTCCCGGTCCCAGACCAGGTCTCCCGGTCTCAGACCAGGCCTCCAGGTGGATCAGGACCTGAGAAGAGGTGTCATGAATAAAACTTTGTGTATTTGAGTATGTTACCGAAATGTTTCGCTCCTACAGTAACCTTCTTCAGTCAAATACAATGCAAAATGTAGGTGCCGTTCCCCTTCCATAGGTCAAAGTTGATTATTACCTACCATGCCCCGGGCGCTATATGACCCTTAGGGGTTTAGCCCTTCCTTATCCAAATAATTTGTTAAAAGCTACAGTATTAAAGGTAATAATTTTGAAGATAATTGGTTTCTATGTCTATATCAAATCTTGAGATGCGGAAACGTCAGCCTCAAAGACGGTTTAATTTCATGATCAGTAATTAACACCAGTGGCGTATTCATCACTGTGGGGTCGTTAAAATTAACACCAGTGGTGTATTCATCAGTGTGGGGTCGTTAAAATTAACACCAGTGGTGTATTCATCAGTGTGGGGTCGTTAAAATTAACACCAGTGGTGTATTCATCAGTGTGGGGTCGTTAAAATTAACACCAGTGGTGTATTCATCAGTGTGGGGTCGTTAAAATTACCAGTGGTGTATTCATCAGTGTGGGGTCGTTAAAATTAACACAAGTGGTGTATTCATCAGTGTGGGGTCGTTAAAATTAACACAAGTGGTGTATTCATCAGTGTGGGGTCGTTAAAATTAACACCAGTGGTGTATTCATCAGTGTGTTGGGTCGTTAAAATTAACACCAGTGGTGTATTCATCAGTGTGTTGGGTCGTTAAAATTAACACCAGTGGTGTATTCATCAGTGTGGGGTCGTTAAAATTAACACCAGTGGTGTATTCATCAGTGTGGGGTCGTTAAAATTAACACCAGTGGTGTATTCATCAGTGTGGGGTCGTTAAAATTAACACCAGTGGTGTATTCATCAGTGTGGGGTCGTTAAAATTAACACCAGTGGTGTATTCATCAGTGTGTGGTCGTTAAAATTAACACCAGTGGTGTATTCATCAGTGTGTGAGGTCGTTAAAATTAACACCAGTGGTGTATTCATCAGTGTGAGGTCGTTAAAATTAACACCAGTGGTATATTCATCAGTGTGGGGTCGTTAAAATTAACACCAGTGGTGTATTCATCAGTGTGTGGGGTCGTTAAAGAGAAGTGTGATAAGCCTCAACATTCACTTCAGTGATTGTTACTTTGTAAACATTCCTCAAATATCATCAATCGATTCTGACTAGAACGATCATATTTGACCTCCCCAGGTACAGCATAACTGGCTATATCAGATGACTACATGTAGAAATACACCACTCAAGGGCTTAGGTTAATGTGTATGGGAAAGTAGGCCTATTAGCTTTTATACTGTAGAGTTTACAGTGAGTAGTTAGCCAGTACATCTGGTAGTTTACAGCCTGTGGTTCCCGCTATCAGGAGTGGCACTTGTAAACTAGATGCGTGTCGGTCGCTGCGTGATTCATGAGGTATACCTAGTATTGGGGAGATCCAGCCCCCGCCGCCCTGCACCTCAATGACCCAAGGTAGGTATTCCCTGTATCCCGTAACCCCAGCCCCCTCCCTCAATGATTCAAGAGTACCAAGGCACATGGTACCGGAGTAATGTAGTACAGAGCTTCAGTTCCATATATAAGTGCACACTTAATGGTGATAAATCAGGAGGCGAGACTCGAACCCCTGGCGGGTGAGAGCTAAAACTCCCAAGCCAGTGTTTGTACTTGTCTTATTACGATTTCGTTATTAAGTGATAATTCAAAATAAGCAAATTTGATAGAAATAAATTTTACATTTATAAAAATTTGTACATCATAGATGCCAGGGTAAAATAATTAAATTTGCAACACTTCAAACTAACATAAAAGGTAAATTTTGATTATTTTAACCACCACTGATGTGATGGAACATTATAACCACCACTGATGTGATGGAACATTATAACCACCACTGATGTGATGGAACATTATAACCACCACTGATGTGATGGAACGTTATAACCACCACTGATGTGATGGAACATTATAACCACCACTGATGTGATGGAACATTATAACCACCACTGATGTGATGGAACATTATAACCACCACTGATGTGATGGACACGAGTGGGGAAAAGGCTGGATAAGGCGACCCAGTCTCATAGAACTAACATTAGACAACGTGGTGTTTATATACGTGAGGGCTTTGTAGCTATGTTGGCCTTTTAATGCTCTACAACACAAACTTTCCTTGAAACATAAAACACCAACACTAAAAGTTTAAATCCGTTCAGAAAAGTCATTACCCAGTTATTGCATTAAAATCAATAATCCCCACTGCCAAACACACAAGATTAGCCTTGTTCACCTACACTGTCTTAAACTGTAGTGAAGCTTTTTTGAACTTAGAGGCGTCAGTGTTTCAGGTTTGAAAAAGTTCAAAAAACATTCTCTAGTTAAGAAATATTTGTCAAATTATCATCCTCACAGACCAATAACAATTTGAATCTTCTTGTTAAGTGGGATACACTAATGCTGAAAGTTTGTAACTGATCTGAAGTGTCATTCTTAAGTTATCACATGCAGATCTTAGAGGAAGCAAAAATTCAACTGCTGTATCTTTGGTGGGATATCTGAATGATTTTAGTTGAAATTACACAGTTTAATTCATCACGTGTTGTTGTATCCAGGCTTCGTCTGGTCCTTACATCCCTCCAGGAGGGGATTCATCAGAATTTTCCACAGCTTCCAGTAATGTACGAGGCTTGGTATCTTAAGTACAACCCCCACCCCCCCCACCTTCTCTTCAGCAGAGGTGCGGTGTTGTGACTGGTGATGGAGGGGACACAGTGTATGTTATACGAGAGCGTGTCCTCTTACTTTTATCATATTTTTGCAGAAGCCAGAGTTGGCTGGCAAACGATGTAGTGGTTGTAGGTCTCCTGCATTGTGGGGCCCCTTTTATCCTTGTTGGACCAGAGTACCACGCCCTCAATCTGGCACCTTGCAGATGGTCTCCTCGCTCATCTAGATCATCACGGGTCTACCTTCCCCTCCCATTCTTTCCCCATTTTGGTAACGCCCGATTTCAGTCAATACTAAGGTCCTGGGTATGGGAACTGGAACAAGATACCTTTAAGCAGTTCTCCGACTCCGTGAAATGCCATTCCAGGATCTCCTTCATGTGGTACTTTCTAACCCTACTGCATAGGGGTCAACTTATAATGCTCCTTCAGTGGGCGCCCTTCTGACACTACTGCTGGGAGGTGTGCTTCTTGGTCCTCCATTGTTCCCAGGAAAATATCACAGCACTGGTGTCTCTGAGAGAACCATTGGTCAGTTGCTCTGCCACATCAAGTGTCGGGCAAACCACGGGGGGCAGGATTTTGTGCCTACTCATAAGAGTTTTTGGGCCTCTGAGATGGACTCTTCTGAAAAAAAATGGGGTCTCTCCATAAAGACTTAACTCCCTCCAAATGGTTTGGATTGAGTGAAGAGTCTATGAAGAATCCTTCCTGTATGATGAGGTTTGATTTGCTTGACTAATAACCCAGAGCTCCCCAATATTTATCCTAATTTTTTAGCTTTACGAGAATAAAAATGGGGTCATTGTTTCTCTCCATACTTAATCTATAATTAGTGCTGAGTGCAATTTTATGCATTTGTTTCTAGTCAGGTCCCTGCTGCTTTGGGGATCATCCTGCTGCTGTGGAATAGAGGCAACTGGGTCCTCCTCAGGGTAGCTTGCTTCTCGTCTTTGGTTGACCCGCATGCGACTCCACCTGTAGTTCTGGTTGGCACTAACTTTCTGCCCCCCCCCTCCCCTCCCCTCCCCTCCATAGAAGCTTGCTTTGTGCAACACAAAGGGTGGGTCAGGTTTTCTCTCTGGGAACACTGGGTGCTGCTGCCGAGGGATGTCAAGCAGCTGCCCTGGATGGGGAAGTGGGTACCAGTGACTCCTGTATACTGGCACCTGTCCTCAGCTCGTATAAAGAGAACTAAGCTGTCGTTCCCTCCACCTAACTGCCTTTCGTGTAGGGGTAACATTGTCAATGGGAGTCTGAATCATCTGTAAAATAATGGTTCTCAACTAGGGACCACACTGCTGGGCTTCCATTCGGCAGAACCTTCGTGTTCTCTCAAAGAGCAGTGGAATCTGTGTGCCTGCAGTAACATTCTCCTGGTTCTCCATCAGAGAAGGTGCCTTCTTATGACAGCACTTGCGTGCTGCTTAAGCTAGTGAGAAGAGGTCAAATACCTCTAGCAAAAAAGTACCACCCCCTTTACTATGGTGTTGGGAGCTAGTTCCTCCACCCTCGACCATTCTCCCTGGGTGGTGGGACGTAAGTGGCCTGAGTGCCTAATAATTCAGGACCTCATTTTTCGGCGAACTTATTAGATGTCCATTTTGTCGAACTTTGCTGTGATTTACAGACTTGACTTAAAATTAATTACGAATATGGACTGAGCTGCTACTAACAAACACAGGATCAGAGGTAATACTAGAATTTCTATACTGGGAGGCTGAGAGGGGGCTATCTAGAATTGGGCTAGGAGGATTGTTTTTGAAGCGTATTATTATTGCTATATTTTGGCAGGGGTTTTGGGGCTGATAATTTTTTTATGGGGGACTGAAGTTCCCTCAATCCCCCCTTTCCACTGTTACTGTATAGGATGTTTTGATTACTGTATATAGTTTGAGATATGTAATACGATTAAATTCATTCAAATAATTTACATTTATAGCAAATTGAGAAGATAACTAAAAATTGGTAATAATGACAGGTATACAATACAAAAAATTGTGTACAAGTACAATGTACAATGCTGGTGTTTCATCCCCATTACCTGGTGACCTAATGGGCACAATCTGTGGAGGGTCAATCCGAAAGGCAAGTTCCCACGCCTCGAAGATGGACCTGTACTCAACTAAAAAAAAAAAACTCCAGGAGGCTTTGAAGCTGTTAAATTATTTTAGGGCCACTGGGAAGAAAAAAAAGTTGCCTCTATTTCCTGACCAAATAGTAAATGTACCAGTTCCTATAAGGATATTCCTTTGATAGATCTCTGGAGATATGGACGAATGGTGCTCAGACAGCTCAATACCTCATCCTGCAGTGAAACTGTCGAGGCCTCTCCCCATTTAGTGTGGATTTGGCTCTTCGAGCAGTGACTGGCGATTTTATATTTATAATAATCAAAGTTCGGAGATAAAAGATTCTCCCTGGGCTTTGATTTTGAGTTCTATGTCTGCTCTTTCTCGAGGCTCAGCGAAAAGGAAGTGGCAGTTCATTCTGCCATGTACGTCTCTTCCAGTCTGCCTGGGTCTCTCTTCTACCTCCCCCTTGACTGGGTCTTAAACTGCTCTGTTATTCCTGACTTAATATGCGAGCTGCCACAGTCCCACAAAAACTGGTTGAAAATTTAAAAAAACGTGAACGCCCATCACGCTTTGTGGGATGCGAGTTGTTCTGTGCCTGATATGAGGGAGGGATAAACCTTGAGTCATTACTGGCGTTTTGAATGTTAAGTATCATACTGATACTTTCTCAGGCATAGATGTGTGTTTCAGTTAATTGTACCTAGACTCCAGATCCTGTTCTGGGATTTGTTTGCCAGTGAGTCAACGAGGTCCTCCGCTCTAGTTTGCTCCCTGTGGTGGAAGCAGCAGATGGACTAGTGCATCTCTGGGCCCCAGACACGGATCACGTGGGCCCTTAGAGATTTCAGAGGTGTGCGTGGGTCTTGTAAAGATTTGATGAACCAGCGAGTGTGTGGCATCAAGAGGAGTGTGTTCGTGAAGAGACTGCAGACGTCCTGGATCCCTTACGTGGAGGGGCGAACTCTAATATTTCCTGAACGGATTTTGAATAAAATTGAACAACGTATCCTGAAAGTACTTTCCTAGCCTGCTACTCTGCTAACTCCAATAATGGTAGGTGGTACATTCTCCTTTCTGCCTCAATGGATGGTTCTTTCTCCACAGATGCCTGAATGCACCACCTACCTACCTACCTTTGTCAGTTATGGTTTTCCCTTATCTCCTAGAACCATTCAACAAGAAGTCCACTCCTAAATATCAGAACACTTTCACCTCCTCTATACTCCATTATTCCCTGTATTTTTTTTCATACTCTCATCACCTTGCTCTTTTCTATATTTACTTTTAATTTCAATCATTTACATTCCCTCCCATATTCATTTACCAACTTTTGCAACTTCTCTTCAGAATCTCACAAAAGCACCGAGCCATCGGTAAAAAGCAACTATGACAACTCCCACTCCGAGCCAGATTCATCATTCAATCCCACATTTTTCACCAATACAATAACATTCATTTCTTACACATTAAACAACAATAGTCCAGCTGGAGCTGGACAGGCATCTGAAGTCAGTTCCTAACCAGCCGGGCTGTGATTCGTACGTCGGTTTGCGTGCGACCAGAATGCAAACCACCGACGTAATTCTCTCTCCAATTCTCTCTAATTATCTCTCTCTCTCTCTCTGTATAAACAATTAATATTTTCCATTTTCACTTACCACCCTTACTCTAAGCCACATAATTCATGAATTTATACACTTGTATTACCCTCATTTCTTTCCATTATTGATCACCTGACTTAATCCCATTTACAGCTGTATAACCCCTGTGGTTTAGCGCTTCTATTTGATTATAATAATCCCATTTACACCTCTCCACTGAAATTCTCCTGCCCCTTTTAGCTTCGTTTGTTCTAGAGCCAAGACATCAGCTACTTTTCATAACATTCGTAGAAAATTCTTTCTTAGCATCCATACTACACCCACGCACATTAAAAAACCCACCTAAAAGTGCAAAGGCGAATACCTAGTGAGATTATATGTATATATAATGATAATTTAATAAGCATTCACTCACAGGGATTAATCAGCTTATTTAATACCCATCCCAGTACCTGATTGCATGTTAACTTTCGCGAGCGCTTGTGATAATGTGTTCGTCAGTGACGTCTGTAACTGTTGCTGAACTTCCCTATACATTACCACATTGAGATGATGATATGCAGGATACTGCATTGCTGTAAAATATAAAAATATTAGTTTAATATACGTGTGAAAAAACGCTCCACATTGAACATCAAACGGACGCGTTTTAAACCTGGGGAGAGTGTACAGGGGAGAGGGGTGAGGCAGTTGCTGAAGGAGGTGTTATGGAGTTCAATAAGTAAGTTGTGGTGTTTTAGTGTTTAGGCTGTAGGATTCTGGTGATTTTATTAGTACTCTTATGGTTCTTGTATGGCCCTGGTATTTATGTTTAAGATTTGAAGAGTGCAGAAATTAGTTTTTTCCTGCAGGCTAAAGGCTGGCAAAAGGGTGGGGTCATAGAGACCCACTGTAGCAGTGTACTAGTGAGTTCTGGTAATATTTTGTAATAACAATATAGCCTAACTTTAAGTACCTAGTAAAGGTATACTTTTGTTTTTGTAATGTGTTGTATATAGTCTGACTTAACATAGTATCATATTTTTGTACGTGTTAGTATATGTCCTTCCTGAAAAGTATTGTCCAGTTGTTTAGCACTTTTGGTGAATTTACCTTTCTGGTCCCAGGCTGGTGTATTTTGTTTAATATTTTATATGCCATTAGACAAAGCTTTACACTCCTAGGAGCCAGTTTAAATACGTAATATATTTTCGCAATAGATAAAAAGAACAGTTCAGATCGGCGAGATTCACAGTGATGAAAATATTTGGGACAGTTGCAACTCGGTTATAAAGATTGAGGTCTGACTGAACACCGACGGACGTCCCACTCCATATTTTTTTCCCTCTTCCTTCCCAAATTGACTGGGTACAAAAAGATACAAAGTCAATTTTTGCACTTGAAGGAAAGCTCTTAAAAAGGAATGAGAGCGTTGCATCGCATGTCGGTGTTAATGTGCGTAGATCGAGCTTTGATTTTCTAGATACGCTGTCTGCAGCTCTATTGTACTCACGAAAACGAGGTGGTTTTAAGGGTAGCAGTTGTGCGAGGGGAGGTAAACAAGAGGAATGAAGGCCTCATTAACCTCAGCCACGTCATTTCCTGATTGTTGTGGGTTACTGAAAGCAGATACTGCGTCACATGCGTCTTGGTCATACTGCGTCACATGCGTCTTGGTCATACTGCGTCACATGCGTCTTGGTCATACTGCGTCACATGCGTCTTGGTCATACTGCGTCACATGCGTCTTGGTCATACTGCGTCACATGCGTCTTGGTCATACTGCGTCACATGCGTCTTGGTCATACTGCGTCACATGCGTCTTGGTCATACTGCGTCACATGCGTCTTGGTCATGCTTCGGGATTAAAGTGCTTTTTCTTTGCCTTTTCAACAAAGAGCTGAAAAAGTCACAAGTGACTGAACACAGATGCTGCCACGGGCGACAGATGTGTTTGTAACGTACTATCATAAGTCTTATTAGGACTGAGCTTTACCAAGCTTACTGCTGCTGCTGCTGCTGTTGCTGCTGCTGTTGTTTTTGTTACTACTACTACTTCCTTCTACCCACTCCTTCCTTCTACCCACTCCTTCCTTCTGTTGCTTTCTGACCTTTGCTGTTTTTTCGTTCAGTTGTGACTTTACAATGGGGTGAAACGTCGTCATAAAAGTCATCTACTTGCGGGTTTAGGGTAAATTGTTCCAGCCACGACACTGTGGCTTCATTCTTTTCCCCACATATTATTTTAGTGAGTGGTTTGGAAAGGGAAAAGAGAAATACCAGCAAATCCGTGTCAACCCCCACTACTGTTTGTCAGCATAATCGTTGTTTGGTGAGCCATTATGCCAGCTGGTTGGCGGTGTGTGTATTATAATCACTTGTCTTTTAGATCTATTATTAAGGCAATATGCGTGTGGAATTTTCTATTTTCATCAACTATTTTAACACAAAACTATTTTGTTCCTGAGTTTTAAATGTCGGAGTTTCTGGATAATCCTCCAAGACCACTAATGAACTGTTACCATAGCCTTTCATTACGTAAGTTGGGCAGATTTTTAGGACATCGTGGTACGTTGCAGATCGAGGTCAGACTGTGAAGGTGACTGCCGACCACGAGCTGTGGCTTCCCAAGGTCCGCAGAATTCGAGTTGAGTGATATCTTCTTTCCTCTCCACACTGAAGCCTTGTCTTAGTGAGGAAGGGGTTTAGTCTCTGCCAGTTTGTCACTTTCATTACGCATATTTTGATGAATGGCTGTTGTTAGTTCACTGCAATAACACATGCACGAGCTTCAACTCCACAAGTCGTCATTGCAGTTGACGATGCAGTGTTCTCTCGATTCAGATGTAAATCTGAAGATTTCCTAGCGTAAACATCACGTATTTCTACCAAGCCAGTAACCCCTTGTACATCACAGTTAACTGACTCGTCAGTAACTGTTCCTGTTCCTAGGGAGATTCCCACAGTTCATTATGGTCTTTGTTATGAAGACGCCAGAATACGTCTCTTAAGCATCACTTTGCTCCTTCAGAACACTTCATACCGTTCACCACAAACTGTTCTTTTATCATATTCGTCAACGTTCCTCACCAGTCTGGTTCGCTCTGACGTACTCAGGAAAAATATAAACCTTTGCTTAGTCAGCAGTTCATATTTTTTCCCTCACACTGTATTAGAAAGTTCAGAGACATTTGCTGCAAATAGATTTGGGTTGACTTGGTGTACGGTAACTGTCCTGAAGCCGGTAACTGCGGAAGTGCTTCATGTACGTAACAACAGTTCAGATCTCTCTCTTCCTCCCGCTCAGCTGTCAGGAAAACTTGTCCTTGTACAACTTAAATCCCTTTTCTAGAAAATAACTAATCTCAGGAATCATTACAAGAAGTGATTTTTTAAGTCTTCCCAGTCAATGTCATGATTGAGGAAGATGTTAAGGAGATTCACGATTGCACAATGTTGTTTATTCACATCCAGCACAGTTCATAGTATTTTTTTTTTACAGCAGTCTGTGTAAAGAAATGTGCGGAGAGTGCGGGAGTAAGGTGGGAGAGTGCGGGAGTAAGGTGGGAGAGTGCGGGAGTAAGGTGGGAGAGTGCGGGTAAGGTGGGAAGTGGAGTAAGGTGGGAGAGTGCGGAGTAAGGTGAATGGAGAGGCGGAGTAAGGTGGAGAGTGCGGAGTAAGGTGGGAGAGTGCGGAGTAAGGTGGGAGAGTGCGGAGTAAGGTGGGAGAGTGCGGGAGTAAGGTGGGAGAGTGCGGGAGTAAGGTGGGAGAGGGCGGGAGTAAGGTGGGAGAGTGCGGGAAGTAAGGTGGGAGAGTGCGGGAAGTAAGGTGGGAGAGTGCGGGAGTAAGGTGGGAGAGTGCGGGAGTAAGGTGGGAGAGTGCGGGAGTAAGGTGGGAGAGTGCGGGAGTAAGGTGGGAGAGTGCGGGAGTAAGGTGGGAGAGTGCGGGAGTAAGGTGGGAGAGTGCGGGAGTAAGGTGGGAGAGTGCGGGAAGTAAGGTGGGAGAGTGCGGGAGTAAGGTGGGAGAGTGCGGGAGTAAGGTGGGAGAGTGCGGGAGTAAGGTGGGAGAGTGCGGGAAGTAAGGTGGGAGAGTGCGGGAGTAAGGTGGAGGTCGGGTAGGTGGGAGTGCAGGGAGTAAGGTGGAGGTGCGGAGAGGTGAAGGGAGTAAGGTGGGAGAGTGCGGGAAGTAAGCATGACTACACAATATGACTTACAGATAACTTGGTATTAAGCATAAACATCAATTCAAGTCTGTTACCTTTTATCTTAGTTTCTGCCCTTGTGTACAACAACACGAAATTAAACTGTCAGATGTACGACCACTCTCCTAGCTGTACGACCACTCTCCTAGCTGCACGACCACTCTCCTAGCTGTACGACCACTCTCCTAGCTGTACGACCACTCTCCTAGCTGCACGACCACTCTCTAGCTGACGACCACTCTCCTAGCTGCACGACCACTCTCCTAGCTGACGACCACTCTCCTAGCTGTACGACCACTCTCCTAGCTGTACGACCACTCTCCTAGCTGTACGACCACTCTCCTAGCTGTACGACCACTCTCCTAGCTGTACGACCACTCTCCTAGCTGCACGACCACTCTCCTAGCTGCACGACCACTCTCCTAGCTGCACGACCACTCTCCTAGCTGCACGACCACTCTCCTAGCTGCACGACCACTCTCCTAGCTGCACGACCACTCTCCTAGCTGCACGACCACTCTCCTAGCTGCACGACCACTCTCCTAGCTGCACGACCACTCTCCTAGCTGCACGACCACTCTCCTAGCTGTACGACCACTCTCCTAGCTGTACGACCACTCTCCTAGCTGTACGACCACTCTCCTAGCTGTACGACCACTCTCCTAGCTGTACGACCACTCTCCTAGCTGCACGACCACACTCCTAGCTGCACGACCACTCTCCTAGCTGCACGACCACTCTCCTAGCTGCACGACCACTCTCCTAGCTGCACGACCACTCTCCTAGCTGCACGACCACTCTCCTAGCTGCACGACCACTCTCCTAGCTGCACGACCACTCTCCTAGCTGTACGACCACTCTCCTAGCTGTACGACCACTCTCCTAGCTGCACGACCCCTCCTAGTTGCACGACCACTCTCCTAGCTGCACGGCCACTCTCCTAGCTGCACGACCACTCTCCTAGCTGCACGACCACTCTCCTAGCTGCACGACCACTCTCCTAGCTGCACGACCACTCTCCTAGCTGCACGACCACTCTCCTAGCTGCGACCACTCTCCTAGCTGTACGACCACTCTCCTAGCTGACGACCACTCTCCTAGCTGCACGACCACTCTCCTAGCTGCACGACCACTCTCCTAGCTGTACGACCACTCTCCTAGCTGCACGACCACTCTCCTAGCTGCACGACCACTCTCCTAGCTGCACGACCACTCTCCTAGCTGCACGACCACTCGTGTCACTACTCGCCCCTGCCACTATTTCTACTATTAAATAGTTGGTCAGAAGTTAGCACACAATGCAACTGTTGTTGGGACTAATTGTCTTACCAGGTACACAAGTGCTGTCAACAGTGTTGACATATTTTTAGGATCTAGACTGATGAAGTGAAACTCAGCTAGAACTTTTTCCACCTATTCTACCTATTCAGCATATGCGCTAACTCGTATGGGTTATGCAGGACTGTGGGAAGGCAGGAGTGTGGAAGTTGAGGTGAGGGGAGAGTCCGAATGGAAGGTGAAATAAGCAAGTTTGCGTTAAAAAGATAGCGAGTGCGTCACGTGGGGGTTAGGGCGGTGTAGTGAATACTGCGTACTCGCTGATAGACAGGGCAGTCTATTACATGTGGTGAACTGACAGTGTGACCTGCTAGTCCTCGCAAGCTGTCGTTTCTTCACGTGACATCCGCGAGTGAGTCTTGTGTGTCCGAAGCTTAAAGCTCCAGAGAGTAAATTCACAAACTCAGATGTGGTGGTTGTGGGCGTGTGCTTACCTGTATGTAGTTGTTGAGGTCAAGTCACAGCGCTCTCTCTCTCTCTCTCTCTCTCTTTTGAGGGAAGACTTCTCTAAATATACATCTTTTATTGTAACATACTTCCTCATTTAAGAGACCAGGTCTGTGAAAATCCTTTTGTAATACAATCATTATTTCTTTTCCTTGAAACGTAATATTAAATAAAAACAGCATAACTAAACAATATTCTGAACATGACTGAGCAAGTTATTCAATTGTATTTCTAATAAAACACTCCACAGCAATTTAGATTTCCATTTTTTTCAGTATGGCTCTTTTTAAAGCCGGAGGTTAATGCCGGAGTGGGATGCCATGGAACTTTTGGTATATTCTGGGTATGCATCCTGTAACCAGTATTCCAGCTTTAATTTCTAGTTCATAATTTTTATCCTGAAGTCCCTCGATGGGTTAAGTCCTGAGCAGCAGCCAGCAGGACCTTGCTACGGTTCTTACAACACTTGTCGAGGCAAATTTGGGTTGAGAGAATTGCAAAGGCGTGCAAATTCGTGGGCGGTTACGAAGGTGATGGACTATGGCAGCGACGTCTCAACGTGTTAGCCAACGCTGTCCAGGTAGCTGACAGTCAGGTGACTCCCCCCGAGGAACCAGGTGAACCAGCTACTCATATCCTTTATACTCAAAGACTGATTTTCTGATAGCTCTATTTTCGCAGTGGATATCTATAAGTAGCAATACAGAAGTTAGCACGAGATACTGCCCCGTTTCTTGGGCGGTGAGAACCGCCAGCAGTATTAAAGGCAGAAGGAGCAGCCTATTTGCATATGAACAAGCGCATGGTTAAGCGCTGGTGTGAGCATGAACACCACTGGACACGACAGTTACGGACGTGATGATAATCAGAAGTAAAATGCGTAAGGCAGGATTATATACTGGCGTCTCCAGCTGGTAGTAGCGAGTCTTGCCAATAATTTGTCAGAATTAATGTACGTAGAAGGTTGATCGCCAGTGTGTGTTTTATTCTTCTCATTTGAAAGTCAGTTTCTTCCTAAAGTAAGAGACTGACACCATTTTTGCGATTTCAATGAGAGAGAATGAGAGAAATGAGAGAGAATGAGAGAGAAATGAGAGAGAATAGAGAGAGAAATGAAGAAGAGAGAATGAAATGAGAAGAATGAGAGAGAGAATAGAAGAATGGAGAGAATGAGAAGAATAGAGAGAGAGAAGAGAGAATGAGAGAGAGAATGAGAGAATAGAGAGAGAGAATGAGAGAGAGAGAATGAGAGAGAGAATGAGAGAGAGAGAATAGAGAGAGATGAGAAGAGAGATGAAGAGAGAATAGAGAGAGAGAGAATGAGAGAGAGAATGAGAGAGAGAGAGAATGAGAGAGAGAGAATAGAGAGAGAGAGAATGAAGAGAGAGAAGAGAGAAGAGAAATGAGAGAGAGAATGAGAAATGAGAGAAGAGAATGAGAAGAGAGAATGAGAGAGAGAAGAATGAGAGAAGAATGAGAGAGAAGAATGAGAGAGAGATTAGAGAGAGAAGAGAATGAGAGAGAGAAGAGAGAGAGAATAGAGAGAGAGAGAATGAGAGAGAGAGAATAGAGAGAGAGAATGAGAGAGAGAGAATGAAGAGAGAGAATGAGAGAGAATGAGAGAGAGAGAATGAGAGAAGAGAGAATGAGAGAGAAAGAGAGAGAAGAGAATGAGAGAGAGAGATGAGAGAAGAGAAATGAGAGAGAGAGAGAGAGATGAGAGAGAGAGATGAGAGAGAGAGAATGAGAGAGAGAGAGAATGAGAGAGAGAATGAGAGAGAATAGAGAGAGAATGAGAGAGATGAGAGAGAGAGAATGAGAGAGAGAGATGAGAGAGAGAATGAGAGAGAGAGAAGAGAGAGAGAAGAAGAGAGAATGAGAGAGAGAATGAGAGAGAGAATGAGAGAGAGAGAGAATGAAGAGAGAGAGAATAGAGAAGAGAATGAGAGAGAATGAGAGATGAGAGATGAATGAGAGAGAGAAATGAAGAGAGAATGAGAGAGAGAGAGAATGAAGAGAGAGAGAGATGAAGAGAAGAGAATGAGAGAGAATGAGAGAGAGAGAGAATGAGAGAGAGAGAGAAAGAGAGAGAGAGAATGAGAGAGAGAGAATGAGAGAGAGAGAATGAGAGAGAGAATGAGAGAGAGAGAGAATGAGAGAGAGAGAGAGAGAGAGAGAGAATGAGAATGAGAGAGAATGAGAGAGAGAGAGAGAATGAGAGAGAGAATGGAGAGAGAGAATGAGAGAGAGAATGAGAGAGAGAGAATGAAGAGAGAAGAGAGAGAGAGAGAATGAGAGAGAGAGAATGAGAGAGAGAGAGATGAGAGAGAATGAGAGAGAGAGAGAGAATGAGAGAGAGAGAGAATGAGAGAGAGAATGAGAGAGAGAAATAGAGAGAGAGAGAATGAGAGAGAGAATGAGAGAGAGAGAATGAGAGAGAGAGAATGAGAAGAGAGAATAGAGAGAGAGAATGAGAGAGAGAAATGAGAGAAGAGAATGAGAGAGAGAGAGAATAAAAGAGAGAGAGAGAATGAGAGAGAGAGAATGATGAGAGAGAAGAATGAGAGAGAAGAATGAGAGAGAAGAATGAGAGAGAAGAATGAGAGAGAAGAATGAGAGAGAAAAATGAGAGAGAGAGAATGAGAGAGAGAGAATGAGAGAGAAGAATGAGAGAGAAGAATGAGAGAGAAGAATGAGAGAGAAGAATGAGAGAGAAGAATGAGAGAGAAGAATGAGAGAGAAGAATGAGAGAGAAGAATGAGAGAGAAGAATGAGAGAGAATGAGAGAAGAATGAGAGAGAGAATGAGAGAGAAGAATGAGAGAGAATGATGAGAGAGAAGAATGAGAGAGAATGAGAGAGAGAATGAGAGAGAAGAATGAGAGAGAAGAATGAGAGAGAATGATGAGAGAGAAGAATGAGAGAGAAGAATGAGAGAGAAGAATGAGAGAGAAGAATGAGAGAGAAGAATGAGAGAGAAGAATGAAGAGGGGAATAGAGAGAGGGAATGAGAGAGGGAATGAGAGAGAGGAATGAGAGAGAGGAATGAAGAGAGGGAATGAAGAGGGAATGAGAAGGGAATAGAGAGAGGGAATGAGAGAGGGAAGAGGGGGAATGAGAGAGGGAATGAGAGAGGGAATGAGAAGAGGAATGAGAGAGGGAATGAGAGAGGGAATGAGAGAGAGAATATATGAAGATTTTGAAACCCGTGTTTTTCACTTTTCAGAGAAAATTCCTAATTGTATTGTACCTAGAGAGTATTCCGGGGATCAACGCCCCCGCGGCCCGGTCTATGACCAGGTCTCCTGGTGGATCAGGGTCTGATCAACGAGGCTGTTACTGCTGGCCGCACGTAGTCCAACGTACGAACCACAGCCCGGCTGATCTGGCACTGACTTTAGGTATCTCTCCAGCTCCCTCTTAGACAACCAGGGGTCTATTGGTAATTCCCCTTATGGCTGGTGGGAGGCTGTTGAACAGTCTTGGGCCCCGGACACTTATTGTGTTTTCTCTTAGTGTACCAGTGGCTTCCCTACTTTTCACTGGGGGTATGTTACATCGCCTGCCAAGTCTTTTGCTTTCGTAGGGAGTGATTTCTGTGTGCAGGTTAGGGACCAGTCCCTCCAGAATCTTCCAGGTGTAGATTATGATATATCTCTCTCGCCTGAGTTCCAGTGAGTACAAGTCAAGTGCTTCCAGGCATTCCCAGTAGTAAAGGTATTTGATGGAACTTATATGTGTAGTAAAGGTTCTCTGAACATTCTCTAGATCTGCAGTTTCATCTGCCTTGAATGAGGATGTTAATCCCAATTTGTTGCCAGCTGTAGCACAGTTACCCAGTACTGAAAAAATAGTTCAAGAAATAAATACTCGTTGGTAAATTGGGAGGTCATGAACAGCTGACCGAGCAGCCGAGTTGCTTATTCCCCTGAACATCGGTGTGTCCAGGGACTCGGCAAGTAACTTTAGTGATTATTAGAAAATGTAATATAACCAAAGCAGAGGGAAGAATTTAAGCTATGACTGACATGTCCTCGACCACGTCACCCGCACATGTCCTCGACCACGTCACCCGCACATGTCCTCGACCACGTCACCCGCACATGTCCTCGACCACGTCACCCGCATCATAATGGGACGGGTATAATGTCGCACGTGACCTTGGGGTTCATGGATATCTCAATGATTTGGTGAGAAATCACGAAAGTGCTTGGTGCCCGTGGCCTGGTGGCAGAAGCTCTCGCTTCACACGGTGAGGGGTCCTTGTTAGAGTCCCAGCGAGGGTTGAAACATTGGACTTGTTTCCTTACACCGGTTGTCTATGTTCACCCATCAGTAAAATGGGTACCTGGGTGTTAGTCGACTGGTGTGGGTCGCATCTTGGGACAAAATTGACCTAATTTGCCCTAAATGCTCTACATAACAAGTGGCTTTCTATATAGTAGTATGTCATTGATGTCAGCTAGGACTGTATACCTTGTACATGTACTTGTAGCAATAAAGAGATTTTGTGTGATTTTATTGCGCGCGCGCGCGAGCACACACACACACACACACACACACACACACATATATATATATATATATATATATATATATATATATATATATATATATATATATTCATAAATATATTCATAAACCTTTGATCAGTAAGCCAGTTATTTTGTTTTTTTAATTATCCCTAATTATTTTCTTTGAAAAACGGTAAAACAAGTGGTATCCTAGAAAGTGAACCCAGTTAGTAACTAAGTGGTGTTAATTACCATCAGTCTGCTACACTAGTAAAAATATACCAGGAAGGGGAAAGATGAGCAGAACTGAGGGATAAAGCCAGGACACAGTGGTCACTCAGAGACCTGACTGACACAGCTTGTACAGTGCTAGTTGTAGGCCAGGACAACCAAGTGGATCATCCACCCGGCCAGCCACACCACCACTGGCTGGAGCATTCCACCTTCCTTCCTCAGACCCCTACGGGTTTAGCTCTTTCCCCCATGAATGTAATAATAATTCATGTTAGGCGCTAAACCCATGTGGGGTCATTCAGCGCAAGACGTGGTGGAGACTTGAACCTCCGCTGGCTGAGCGCAAGACAAACTCCTGTCTATTTGTACTCCATAAAGGATCTACCTTGCATCATAATTCAGCAGAGGTTCTCAAGACAGATAAGGAGCGGGGGATGAGGTACAGTACGAGTTATGTTGAGGTATGAGAGTATAGTATGGTATTACGTATGGCACTTCTTAGTTACCCCTTACAGAGTGGTATCTGCAGATATATTTATATTCCTCACAACACCGCAGTCAAGTGCAGAATAATTTTCCTTCTTTATGCACTTCTTTTGACGTTCTTCCTGCATAATATGTAGGGTGTGTGTGTGTCCTGCACAGTATGTAGGGTGTGGTGTGTCCTGCACAGTATGTAGGGTGTGTGTGTCCTGCACAGTATGTAGGGTGTGTGTGTGTCCTGCACAGTATGTAGGGTGTGTGTGTGTCCTGCACAGTATGTAGGGTGTGTGTGTCCTGCACAGTATGTAGGGTGTGTGTGTCCTGCACAGTATGTAGGGTGTGTGTGTCCTGTACAGTATGTAGGGTGTGTGTGTGTCCTGTACAGTATGTAGGGTGTGTGTGTGTCCTGTACAGTATGTAGGGTGTGTGTGTCCTGCACAGTATGTAGGGTGTGTGTGTCCTGACAGTATGTAGGGTGTGTGTGTGTCCTGCACAGTATGTAGGGTGTGTGTGTCCTGCACAGTAGTAGGGTGTGTGTGTCCTGCACAGTATGTAGGGTGTGTGTGTGTCCTGCACAGTATGTAGGGTTGTGTGTCCTGTACAGTATGTAGGGTGTGTGTGTGTCCTGCACAGTATGTAGGGTATGTGTGTCCTGACAGTATGTAGGTGTGTGTGTATCCTGCACAGTAGTAGGGTGTGTGTGTCCTGCACAGTATGTAGGGTGTGTGTGTCCTGTACAGTATGTAGGGTGTGTGTGTGTCCTGCACAGTATGTAGGGTGTGTGTGTCCTGCACAGTATGTAGGGTGTGTGTGTGTGTCCTGTACAGTATGTAGGGTGTGTGTGTGTCCTGCACAGTAGTAGGGTGTGTGTGTGTCCTGCACAGTATGTAGGGTGTGTGTGTGTGTCCTGCACAGTATGTAGGGTGTGTGTGTCCTGCACAGTATGTAGGGTGTGTGTGTGTCCTGCACAGTATGTAGGTGTGTGTGTCCTGCACAGTATGTAGGGTGTGTGTGTCCTGCACAGTATGTAGGGTGTGGTGTCCTGCACAGTATGTAGGGTGTGGTGTGTGTCCTGCACAGTATGTAGGGTGTGTGTGTGTCCTGCACAGTATGTAGGGTGTGTGTGTCCTGCACAGTATAGTGGGTGTGTGTGTGTCCTGCACAGTATGTAGGGTGTGTGTGTGTCCTGCACAGTATGTAGGGTGTGTGTGTGTCCTGCACAGTATGTAGGTGTGTGTGTGTGTCCTGCACAGTATGTAGGGTGTGTGTGTGTGTCCTGCACATGTATGGTGTGGTGTCCTGCCAGTATGTAGGGTGTGTGTGTCCTGCACAGTATGTAAGGGTGTGTGTGTGTGCCTGCACAGTATGTAGGGTGTGTGTGTGTCCTGCACAGTATGTAGGGTGTGTGTGTGTGTCCTGCACAGTATGTAGGGTGTGTGTGTGTGTCCTGCACAGTATGTAGGTGTGTGTGTCTGCACAGTATGTAGGTGTGTGTGTGTCCTGCACAGTATGTAGGGTGTGTGTGTGCCTGCCAGATGGGGTGTGTCCTGCACAGTATGTAGGGTGTGTGTGTGTGTCCTGCACAGTATGTAGTGGTGCTTAGGTGTGTGTGTCCTGCACAGTATGTAGGGTGTGTGTGTGTCCTGCACAGTATGTAGGGGTGTGTGTGTCCTGCACAGTATGTAGGTGTGTGTGTGTGTGTGTGTCCTGCACAGTATGTAGGTGTGTGTGTGTCCTGCACAGTATGTAGGGTGTGTGTGTGTGTCCTGCACAGTATGTAGGGTGTGTGTGTGTGTCCTGCACAGTATGTAGGGTGTGTGTGTGTGTCCTGCACAGTATGTAGGGTGTGTGTGTGTGTCCTGCACAGTATGTAGGGTGGTGTGTGTCCTGCACAGTATGTAGGGTGTGTGTGTGTCCTGCACAGTATGTAGGGTGTGTGTGTGTCCTGCACAGTATGTAGGGTGTGTGTGTGTCCTGCACAGTATGTAGGGTGTGTGTGTGTCCTGCACAGTATGTAGGGTGTGTGTGTCCTGCACAGTATGTAGGGTGTGTGTGTGTCCTGCACAGTATGTAGGGTGTGTGTGTGTCCTGCACAGTATGTAGGGTGTGTGTGTGTGTCCTGCACAGTATGTAGGGTGTGTGTGTGTGTCCTGCACAGTATGTAGGTGTGTGTGTCCTGCACAGTATGTAGGGTTGTGTGTCCTGCACAGATGTAGGTGTGTGTCCTGCACAGTATGTAGGGTGTGTGTCCTGCACAGTATGTAGGGTGTGTGTCCTGCACAGTATGTAGGGTGTGTGTGTGTGTCCTGCACAGTATGTAGGGTGTGTGTGTGTTCCTGCACAGTATGTAGGGTGTGTGTGTCCTGCACAGTATGTAGGGTGTGTGTGTCCTGCACAGTATGTAGGGTGTGTGTCCTGCACAGTATGTAGGGTGTGTGTCCTGCACAGTATGTAGGGTGTGTGTCCTGCACAGTATGTAGGTGTGTGTGTGTGTCCTGCACAGTATGTAGGGGTGTGTGTGTCTCCTGCACAGTATGTAGGGGTGTGTGTCCTGCACAGTATGTAGGGTGTGTGTCCTGCACAGTATGTAGGGTGTGTGTTCCTGCACAGTATGTAGGGTGTGTGTGTGTCCTGTACAGTATGTAGGGTGTGTGTGTGTGTCTTGCAGAGTATATAGGGTGTGTGTGTGTTCTGCACAGTATGTAGGGTGTGTGTGTTCTGCACAGTATGTAGGGTGTGTGTGTCCTGCACAGTATGTAGGGTGTGTGTTTCTTGCAGAGTATATAGGGTGTGTGTGTACTCACATAGTTGTGGTTGCAGGGGTCGAGTCACAGCTCCTGGCCCCGCATCTTCACTGGTCGCTACTAGGTCACTCTTCCTGCTCCATGAGCTATATCATACCTCTTAAAGCTATGTATGGATCCTGCCTCCACTACATCACTTACCAGACTATTCCACTTCCTGACCACTCTGTGACTGAAGAAATACTTCCTAACATCCCTGCGATTCATCTGAGTCTTCAACTTCCAATTGTGACCCCTTGTTGCTGTGTCCCATCTCTGGAACATCCTGTCTGTCCACCTTGTCAATTTCTCTCAGTATTTTATATGTCGTTATCATATTTTCCCTATCTTTCCTGTCCTCCAGTGTCGTCAGGTCTATTTGCCTTAACTTCTCCTTGTAGGACATGCCCCTTAGTTCAGGGACTAGTCTTGTTGCAAACCTTTGCACTTTTTCTAATTTCCTTACATGCTTGGCTAGGTGTGGGTTCCAAACTGGTGCTGCATACTCCAATATAGGCCTGACATACACGGCGTACAGGGTCCTGAACGATTATTGAGATATCAGAATGCTATTATTAGGTTTGCTAGGCGCCCATATTTGATGTGCGCCTCAGATGTGCCCGGTGTTATACATACCCCAAGATCCTTTTCCTTGAGTGAGGTTTGTTGTCTCTGGCCCCCTAGACTGTACTCAGTCTGTGGTCTTCTTTGCCCTTCCCCAATCTTCATGATTTTGGACTTGGTGGGGTTGAACTCCAGGAGCCAGTTGCTGGACCAGGCCTGGCAGCCTGTCCAGATCCCTTTGTAGTTCTGCCTGGTCCTCGTCCGATTGAATTTTTCTCATCAACTTCACATCATCTGTAAACAGGAACACTTCTGAGTCTATTCCTTCCATCATGTCGTTCACATACACCAGAAACAGCACCGGTTCTAAGACTGACCCCTGTGGGACCACGCTTGTCACAGGCGCCCACTCTGACACCTCGTCACGTACCATGACTCGCTGATAGTCTTCCCGACAGGTATGCCCTGATACATTGCAGTGCCTTCCCTGTTATACCTGCCTGGTCCTCCAGCTTATGCACTAATCTCTTATGTGAAACCTTGTCAAAAGCCTTCTTACAGTCCATGAAAACGCAATCTACCCCCCTCCCTCGTCTCTTGTCTTACTGCTGTCACCTTGTCATAGAACTCCAGTAGGTTTGTGACACAGGATTTCCCATCCCTGAAACCGTGCTGGTTGTCGTTGATAAGCTCATTCCTATCTAGGTGCTCTACCCCACTTCTTCTGATAGCATTCTCGAAGACTTTGCATACTATATATGTCAGTGACATTGGTCTGTAGTTTAGTGCTTTGTGTGTGTGTGTGTGTGTGTGTGCTCGCGCGTGTGCGTGTGTCCTGCACAGTATGTATGGGTGTCCTGCACTAGATAATTATTATTATAATCAAATAGAATGAGGGGAGACATGATCGAGGTATACAAGTGGAAAATGGTATTAACAAAGGGGATATAAATAAAGTCTTGAGGATATCTCTCCAAGAGAGAACCCGCAATAATGGATTCAAGTTAGATAAGTTTAGATTTAGAAAGGATATAGGAAAGTATTGGTTTGGAAATAGGGTAGTTGATGAGTGGAACAGTCTGCCTAGTAGGGTTATTGAAGCTAGGACCTTGGGTAGTTTCAAATTTAGGTTGGATAAATCATGAGTGAGAGGGTTGGATTTGAGTGGACTCGGCATGAGTGGGTAGAATTGTCAAAGCTTATTTCTGGGTAGCTTTGAAAATTGGGTTGAGCAAATATTCTGTTAGTGGGATGGATTGTGAAGGACCTGCCTAGTATGGGCCAACAGGCCTGCTGCAGTGTTCCTCCTTTCTTATGTTCTTATGTTAAGCGCTAAACCACAGGTGCACTAGATAAGAATGTCCTGCACTGTATGTATGGGTGTACTGCACTAGGTAGTGTCCTATACTAAATGTAGGTGTCCTGCACTAGATAAGAATGTCCTGCACAGTATGTAGGATTTTTTCCAATTTCTTCAGCAGGATTTTTGTGCTCTCTGCTGGCTGGTTGAGAGGATAACAAAACTATTTTTTTTGTCATAAGATTTTATTGTACAAGTACTGACTTCATTACGTATAGTCCAATTCTGGATCAGCTGTATTAAATTGTATTCCTGATGTCACAAGCACAAAAAAGGGGGTGGGGGACCGTCAATTAAGGGAGTTTAGGACCCTTTTTCCCAACAATGTGATGGCTAGGTGGGCCTTCCGAACACTTGCACGTAAGGCTATTAAAACGGAAAACTTCAGATGCTTTCCTTTCCTACCACACTTGACATATTACCAGCATCATACCACTCTCGGACTATCAATACCAACATCAGCTATCAAGCTTCAAAGGTATACTCGTGAAAATGAAAGCTTTATCGAAGCTATAAATGAAAAAAGTTAAGGAGAGGCGTGTGCCAATCCCTGCTTTGTTGAACTGGCTGTGAACACACAAAAGTATCTAGAAACTAAACCTTAATGAATAATAGTGAACATGAACTGCCGTGGCCGGTGGCCCAACGACACCAGTGGTGGCAACCACCTGCACCCACCACCATGACAACATTCCACGACCATTACTCAAGCATGGTCAGGATGAGATAGACGACCAGATGTTATGTAGCAGCAAGATTGAGTGCCACCACCACCACTGATGTAGCAGCAAGATTGAGTGCCACCACCACCACTGATGTAGCAGCAAGATTGAGTGCCACCACCACTGGTGTTGACTGAAGCGCTGACTCAGGGCTCACGACAGGAGTAAGCTATAGAAGGCAGACACATACAGGTCACTCCAGGACAGTTGTCTCACGGACCCCAAGTCCTGTGTGTGAGTAACCACACTAAAGTGTCATATGTTTACACCTGTGGCTGGGGTGTGTGCACTCCACCTCCACCCACCAGCATCGATGCCGCAACCTGAACCACACACACCCTTGAATCAAACATGATTACCCATTTCTTTACAGGTTTTGCGCTTTCCCATGTAGATAATACCCTTCATCTGGGCATACTTACGGAAAGCTCAAAATCCGTAAGGGTGACACAGTAGTGATGGAGAGTAGAGACAGCGGGGGGCCATCATGGTAGGGAGGGGGAGGAAGGAGGCACACCCCCTACACACGGTCCTGGTGACCAGGCTCCACCATATACACAACGCTATATAATTCATAATGCTAAAAATTATTTTGAAATAAACAATAAATCTGCTGAAACTATTTGTAAAATGTAACGTCATACAGGCTTGAAACACGTCATACAGGCTTGAAACACGTCATACAGGCTTGAAACACGTCATACAGGCTTGAAACACGTCATACAGGCTTGAAACACGTCATACAGGCTTGAAACACGTCATACAGGCTTGAAACACGTCATACAGGCTTGAAACACGTCATACAGGCTTGAAACACGTCATACAGGCTTGAAACACGTCATACAGGCTTGAAACACGTCATACAGGCTTGAAACACGTCATACAGGCTTGAAACACGTCATACAGGCTTGAAACACGTCATACAGGCTTGAAACACGTCATACAGGCTTGAAACACGTCATACAGGCTTGAAACACGTCATACAGGCTTGAAACACGTCATACAGGCTTGAAACACGTCATACAGGCTTGAAACACGTCATACAGGCTTGAAACACGTCATACAGGCTGAAACACGTCATACAGGCTGGAAACACGTCATACAGGCTGGAAACACGTCATACAGGCTGGAAACACGTCATACAGGCTTGAAACACGTCATGCAGGCTTGAAACACGTCATGCAGGCTTGAAACACGTCATGCAGGCTTGAAACACGTCATGCAGGCTTGAAACACGTATACAGGCTTGAAACACGTCATACAGGCTTGAAACACGTCATACAGGCTTGAAACACGTCATACAGGCTTGAAACACGTCATACAGGCTTGAAACACGTCATACAGGCTTGAAACACGTCATACAGGCTTGAAACACGTCATACAGGCTTGAAACACGTCATACAGGCTTGAAACACGTCATACAGGCTTGAAACACGTCATACAGGCTTGAAACACGTCATACAGGCTTGAAACACGTTGTGGAGGCTTGGCTTGCAACACAACACAATATACAGGCTTGTAACACAGGTTTGTAACGCATACATCATTGACTTGTAACACATTATACAGGCTTGGAACACACTATACAGGCTTGGAACACACTATACAGGCTTGGAACACACTATACAGGCTTGGAACACACTATACAGGCTTGGAACACACTATACAGGCTTGTAACACACTATACAGGCTTGTAACACACTATACAGGCTTGTAACACATTATACAGGCTTGTAACACATTATACAGGCTTGTAACACATTATACAGGCTTGTAACACATTATACAGGCTTGTAACACATTATACAGGCTTGTAACACATTATACAGGCTTGTAACACATTATACAGGCTTGTAACACATCCTTGGCCTGTAACACATCCTTGGCCTGTAACACAGGTCTGTAATGCATATATCCTTGACTTGTAACACATACAGGCTTGTAACACATTATACAGGCTTGTAACACATTATACAGGCTTGTAACACATTATACAGGCTTGTAACACATTATACAGGCTTGTAACACATTATACAGGCTTGTAACACATCCTTGGCCTGTAACACATCCTTGGCCTGTAACACAGGTCTGTAATGCATATATCCTTGACTTGTAACACATACAGGCTTGTAACACATCACACTGGCTTACAGTATACATAAATACATTACCCTGGCGTGTAATATCATATCAGTGTCATGGCACAGTGTCGTCACCCCTCCATCTGAGGGGATCTTCATCCAAGGAAAGGGAGTTATCCTCTGCTTCCCCGGCTCTAAACTACCTTTTGTTCCCCATATCCACAAATCCGCTAAACCCGTGCGGGTCACAATTTCCCCACTGAAGGGGACAAGGAGGGGGGGACGCCCACCCCCAGGTTGAAGAACCAGGCATCCGAATCCAATGAAATGGAGCTACCCTTCCCCCCATTCCCTTGGATTAAAACCATCCCATTTCCCAGACGGTTTTAACGCTCTCTTCCCCCTCCCCCCTCGTGTAATAATGAGCCCCTGCGAGTCTAGCGCTTCCCCGTCAGAGGTAACAGACTCGCTTGGAAAGTCACGTGAAAACAGAGTAGTGTCTGACCACATGTTGACGCTATGTAGTGTCTGACCACGTACATGTTGACGCTATGTAGTGTCTGACCACGTACATGTTGACGCTATGTAGTGTCTGACCACATGTTGACACTATGTAGTGTCTGACCACGTACATGTTGACACTATGTAGTGTCTGACCACGTACATGTTGACGCTATGTAGTGTCTGACCACATGTTGACACTATGTAGTGTCTGACCACGTACATGTTGACGCTATGTAGTGTCTGACCACGTACATGTTGACGCTATGTAGTGTCTGACCACGTACATGTTGACACTATGTAGTGTCTGACCACGTACATGTTGACGCTATGTAGTGTCTGACCACGTACATGTTGACACTATGTAGTGTCTGACCACGTACATGTTGACGCTATGTAGTGTCTGACCACGTACATGTTGACGCTATGTAGTGTCTGACCACGTACATGTTGACGCTATGTAGTGTCTGACCACGTACATGTTGACGCTATGTAGTGTCTGACCACGTACATGTTGACGCTATGTAGTGTCTGACCACGTACATGTTGACGCTATGTAGTGTCTGACCACGTACATGTTGACACTATGTAGTGTCTGATCACGTACATGTTGACGCTATGTAGTGTCTGACCACGTACATGTTGACGCTATGTAGTGTCTGACCACGTACATGTTGACGCTATGTAGTGTCTGACCACGTACATGTTGACACTATGTAGTGTCTGACCACGTACATGTTGACGCTATGTAGTGTCTGACCACGTACATGTTGACGCTATGTAGTGTCTGACCACGTACATGTTGACGCTATGTAGTGTCTGACCACGTACATGTTGACGCTATGTAGTGTCAGATCACGTACATGTTGACGCTATGTAGTGTCTGACCACGTACATGTTGACGCTATGTAGTGTCTGACCACGTACATGTTGACGCTAGTAGTGTCTGACCACGTCATGTTGACACTATGTAGTGTCTGATCACGTACATGTTGACGCTATGTAGTGTCTGACCACGTACATGTTGACGCTATGTAGTGTCTGACCACGTACATGTTGACACTATGTAGTGTCTGATCACGTACATGTTGACGCTATGTAGTGTCTGACCACGTACATGTTGACGCTATGTAGTGTCTGACCACGTACATGTTGACGCTATGTAGTGTCTGACCACGTACATGTTGACGCTATGTAGTGTCTGACCACGTACATGTTGACGCTATGTAGTGTCGACCACGTACATGTTGACGCTATGTAGTGTCTGACCACGTACATGTTGACGCTATGTAGTGTCTGACCACGTACATGTTGACGCTATGTAGTGTCAGATCACGTACATGTTGACGCTATGTAGTGTCTGATCACGTACATGTTGACGCTATGTAGTGTCTGACCACGTACATGTTGACGCTATGTAGTGTCTGATCACGTACATGTTGACGCTATGTAGTGTCTGATCACGTACATGTTGACGCTATGTAGTGTCAGATCACGTACATGTTGACGCTATGTAGTGTCTGATCACGTACATGTTGACGCTATGTAGTGTCTGATCACGTACATGTTGACGCTATGTAGTGTCTGATCACGTACATGTTGACGCTATGTAGTGTCAGATCACGTACATGTTGACGCTATGTAGTGTCTGATCACGTACATGTTGACGCTATGTAGTGTCAGATCACGTACATGTTGACGCTATGTAGTGTCTGACCACGTACATGTTGATGCTATGTAGTGTCTGACCACGTACATGTTGACATATGTTGAGTGTCTTCCATGGTAATACAAGTGTAGTATATACCACACTATGTAGATAAGACACAGTATGTTGGTTATGACATGTCTGACAACACGTTTCGTTAACCAGGGACCTAATGAATGAAAAGTTAAGTGATAGTCTCTGGTGGGCGAAACATCTCAAGATGCAATAACCCCCACAATGATTTCCTTCCAGTGAGAAGGAAACGTCTTTAAGATGCCATAACTGCCTTGCTTACAGTGTGAACGAAACATCTCAAGATGCCACAGCCCGCACACTTTCTTACACTCTTCCATCTTACACTCTTCCAGTGACTTAGAAATCTTACAACTGGACCAATAATAACAAGTTACAAAAAGAAACGTGAGGGTAAAGCATCGGGACTAGCAGGACACGAACGTGTTATTCAGGAATAAGGTGTATGGCCCATACGGGTCTAGCGCGGTTATATTTATATATATATATATATATATATATATATATATATATATATATATATATATATGAAGGTTATCACAAAGGTTATATTACAGCAGTAATAAAGGTGTTTCTTATGGCTGTATTTACCGTTAGGTGGAGTGAGATGTGCAGATGGTAGCTTGGGTGGCACCCCCTACCACTCAAGTGGTAGGGTGTTTCACCCTCTACCACTTGAGTGGAGAGGGGTTGTCTTCTCTCCCCCTCCCTCCTCCACCATCACACACCACTTTTCACATTGTCCCCACATTTCCCAGTACATGACGTCACGGCACAGTTTTCACATTACTCCACCACAGTTTCCAGACTGGGCGCTGCCACCCTTGAACTGGTTAAGGTAGGGAGGGAAAAAGACCGGGCGCTGCTACCCCTGAACTGGTTAAGGTAGGGAGGGGAAAAGACTGGTCGCTGCTACCCTTGAACTGGTTAAGGTAGGGAGGGGAAAAGACTGGTCGCTGCTACCCTTGAACTGGTTAAGGTAGGGAGGGGAAAAGACTGGTCGCTGCTACCCCTGAACTGGTTAAGGTGGGGAGGGGGTAAGATTGGGCGCTGCTACCCCTGAACTGGTTATACATGGGTAGGAGAGAGGTGGACACTGAAAGGGAGGGAGGGAGGGAAAGGGAGGCCTTTATTTTCATGAAGGGCTCTTGATTCAAGGAGATGGAGTTATCCTACCATTCCACGAGTCATTCCCCAGAAAAACTGTATGGGCATTACTGACTTTAAAAAAAAAAAAAAATAATTACACACACATACAGTACCGCAGACCGGGGACAACAGCTAGAAGATAACAGGGAAGGTACTACAATCGATCAAGAAATACTTAAAAGAGAAAGAAACCACGAGTAATTTTTCCGGAAGTGATGTCGGAATGGGCGCGCGTGACGGGTGGGGTTCCACAAGTATCAGTACTAGGACCAGTATTATTTCTTGTGTATGTGAACGACAAGACGGAAGAAATAAGAGGTATTCCTGTTCGCAGATGATATAAAACGACTGATACAGACCAGAAACGACTATAAATGGACCTGGACGGGCTGCAGGATTGGTTTGACAGGTGGCTACTAGAATTTAATGCTAGCAAATGTGAAGGTATTAAAATTAGAGAAGGATAAAGACCGGAAACGGAGTACAGACTCGATGGATAAGGGTTTCAAATCTCCTGCAGGGATGACTTAGGAGAAAGCATAATGCCAAACACACAGCCCGAGGCACACAACTGAATAACTTCCTTGACAAACACACGTTTTGCAAAGCTAAGATTAGTTTTCAGGAACCTCAACATGGAGTCATTCACGACACTATATATAGCATATGCCAGGCCCATCTTGGAGTAACCAGCACCACTATGGAACCCGTACTTGATAAAGCATGTCAAGAAGCTGAAAAATGTTAAGGTTTGCAACTAGACTAGTTTTGCAGCTGAAAGGTATTAGCTATGAGGAGAGGCTAAATAACAGAAGAACCAGGGGGGACTTGATTACAACGTACAAAATACTAAGAGGAACTGATAGGGCAGATTGGGACAGACTATTAAAGAAGTGGGAAACAGGAACACAGAGGGTGCAGCTGGAAGGTAAATACAGATGAGCCCCTGGGATGTTACGAAACGTCTTTAGCCGTAGATTGGTCAGAAAGTGGAACGACCTGAACAGCGAAGTGGTGGGGACAGGATCCATGCATAGCTTTAAGAAAACGTATGACAGGGCTCACGTAGTTAAGATGAAACCCAGTAGCTGCCAGCAGAGAGGCGGGTCAGGAACAGAGATTAGACCCCTGCAACGCTATATAGGCGAGAATATATTGCAGGCACACACGTCAACCGAATAACCTCGGAGTCGTCTGCGAGGTTTGAGTGAAATGTCTGTAAATATGTACTTTTAGTCAAAATATTTCAGTTTCAATGGTAAGCAGGAAATAGTTTGATAGTGTAAATTATCATCAGTTTCGTTTAAGTGTGATATTCGACATACTTGAGCTAAAAATTGAAGTATATCCACTATGGACGTGTAAATACATCATCAGAGTGAACAGCTGACCAAGCGGGCTCACCAGAGTCACAGATCTGCAGCTAGACCAGCGCTGGAGGTGAGATGATCAGCCTCCCAGGAGAGACTTCAGGGGCACGTCAGTTCCCCTGTTTTCTAATGTTATTTTTCCCCTATAATCTACCTTGTCCATAATTACTATCGCAAAGCAAATGTGATAGTAATTATGGACAAGATAGATTATAGGGGAAAATAACATTATTAGAAGACATGGGAACTGACGTACCCCTAAAGGAACTCGACCTAACCTCCTAAAATAAGACGCAGGGGAGACATAGCGAAGACTTTACAGAGAAGACATGTGAAGATTATTCTCGAAGAAGGTTACTTGATGCCGGTGAGAGGCTCTTGATTTAAGAAGCTGGACCTAACCTTTTTCTTCGTTGAACCCCTCTAATCATCCCAGTACTGTATAACCCCTTCGAGTTTAACGCTCCCCCCCCCTCCCTCATGAATGTACAAGTTAGACGCAGAGTGAAGACTGGACAAATTATTTCTGTTAAGTGGAATGAATTTCATGAAGTGAAGGCAGACTCCTTACACAGTTTCAAGAGTAGGTATGAGTGCGCCCAAGAGGCAAAGGCAGGGCCAGGAGCATACCAGAGACTCTACCCCCTCTCTCCCTACAGCAAGATTTCCAATCAACCTTCAACGGAAGTGATTTTATGCTGGCCCCTAAGGAAGGTTCCTTGATGTTTGTGAGGCGGGATCTTTATCTAATCGAGCCTGAATGTCTTCCATTCCCCTAGGCATTATATGACCCCTACGGGTTTAGTTTCCCCAAGACTGTAATAACTGACTATAAAGACTGGCACTGACTGCAGGTGGGAAGGACAGGTGAATGGGGATGGGGGCAGCAACGTCAACATGGCTCAGTACCTCTGACCATATTAATAAAACATGTAAAACACTTGTCAGGGAATAATGACCAGTGACAGAGCACAATGTAAGTAAGTAAACATTGGTGAAGCTGGACAATCAAGGTCGTGTGGAAACAACATCACAAAAAGGGATATTTTTTGTTTGTAATTTAACTACTTTGAAAAATGAGATAAATTCCCAGCATATCGTGATCTCTCAGTCTCTCGACAATATGACTGAGAGATGTCAACAGTGATTTGAACTTAATTCCCTTTCAAACTGGTTTAATTACACACCAATGTTGGTAAGACTCGGGACTCAATTAATTTTGTTCCCATTAACTCGGAGGCGAGTACACAGCCACACTGCACCAGACACCCTACCCTCCCTCGGGACTACCGCAGCTGGTGTAACACTGGTGTCTCAGCTGCACCTCGCTCGTCACCGCAGGTTAAACACGATCTTCACCGACCTGCTTGCCCAGTCCTGGTGTACGTTTTGCGAATATCTTCTATGGCATGGTGCAAGTGTACTCACTTGTGGGGTTAGTCTCTGCTCCTGGCCTGCCTTTTTTTTTACCATGACTACTTTTGCTAGTTTCCTATCTCGACGGCTCTGTCGTACTTACCCAGAGTACGTATGGTATCGGTTTCTGACCACCTTGTTTACATTCAACTTTCTGGCCATCCTGAGCCTGAAGCAGATAATATCCGTCTTGAGCTTCCATCTATGTCCACTTGTCCCAGATCCTCTCTTCAGTCTGTACAAGTACAACCTATCAAGTTAACTTAATATCTTGTGTTGTCTTCCTGACTCTGGTCTTCTATGGTACTGAGGTTCAGTTCTCTTCATTTTTTAATATCAGTGTTCTCGATTACGGGATTAGTTTTGTTGCGAGCCTTTGCATTTTGTGTAGTTTCTGTAAATGCTTAACCAGGTGTTCCAGGCTTGACCTGCATATACAGGTATATGTTGAATGACACTTATCTCTCTTATTCTTAGGAGTGCAAGGCACTGACTTTCTTGGGTTATCCTGGGTAACTAACCCTCCGGGGTTAAAAATCCGAAGAAATCTTATCTTATCAAGGCGCACGTCCCCCCACTGACGTTACTTTTTTCAGAATACATGTGGCTTACACACTGGTCGACGCAACTGTGCCCCTCCAGCGTCATACTGGAGGGGCAGGGTAGCGGGCACTGCCTTCTCACCACTCCCTACCCTAGCTCATACTCTTACTGATCTTTGTTCTTTTTCAAGTATCTGTGACAACTTCTGCCGACTTCATCTTCAGGTTATATTGTATTTGTAATATCAGGTGTGAAGAGCATTCCATGCAGTTAACGTCTGAGGATGATTACCAATCTCAGTATTGACCCTTGTGGGATCCCACTAGTCATGTCTGCCCATCCTGACACATCCTCCCTAGTTATCCCATTGTTTCCTCTCACTGAGATATTTTACAACTTATTAAAGTACCGTTCTTCTTATCCGTTCTTGATCATTTAGTTTCTGTACTGGTGTTTGGTGTGCAACAATATCACGTGTGTGTGTGTGTGTGTGTGTGTGTGTGTTTTCGATCTAGTTAAATTCACAAGTCTCTCAATTTCTGTAGGCTGCCTTCATCTGGATTTATCATATATAATTTCAAGTAATCAACTATCTGCTTCTGTGTCGTTCTCGAATCTGTTTCTTTATTGCCCTGACGCTGAAGAAATACTTCCTAACGTGTTTAGTTTCCATCTGTTGACTCTCTGTCTCTGTCTCTCTGGTGTTGGTAATTGATAATAACTTTCGTGTCTGCTCTGTCTAATCTTCTGAGTCTCGTGAATGTTGTGATTTTGCTTGCCGCTGCTTCTAGTGTCATAAGGTTTAGTTCGCTCTGTCTTCGTAGCTTGTGTTTCTTCGTTCTAACTTTGTTGTGAATCTTAGAGCTCCGCTTATCGTGTGTGTGTGTGTTGGGGGGAGAAGGGAGGCAGATAAGGGTTCCAGGACAATTCTATGTATTTCAGAGCTTCCTCAATGCTGCTTTGCTTAGGTGCCTGCATGTTATTAAGGTTAGCGTGTAACACCAATGTTGTGGTGTTAATGATGTTTACATTTAGGCCCATTCTAGTTGCTTGATTCCTAGAACCACTCTTCATTTTGGGTTGAATTCTAACAACCATTTTTCCAACCATTTCTCAACCGGTTAAGGTCGTCTTGTACTTCTTTACATTCCATATTTTATTCTTGGCATAAGCATAGAATATTGGACATAATTTACAAGTTCTAAGGATGTTGTTGACCTATCATGAATAGTATGGGTCCCAGTGCTGTCCCTTGGGAAAGTGTTAGTTACCATTTTGTCCTAGGCACATGTCGATTAGACACTAGGCCTGTTGTATGTTGTGTGTGTGTGTGTGTGTGTGTGTGTGTGTGTGTGTAAGGAAACACTTCGAAATGTTTCCGCCCCGCCGGGAATTGAACCCGGGTCCTCCGTGCGTGAAGCGAGAGCTTTAGCCACCGGGGCCTGTGTGTGTGTGTGTGTGTACGTACGTACGTACGTACTTGGACAGGTGGACCAGCCCATCAAATTACAGACTTGGTTAAGATGAACGTTGAATACAAAGTTTCCGTCCCTCTGTACTCGGTAACACGGAGACCAACACCGGTCAGCTACAGTCAAGAGACACCAACTACAGTAGTGATGTTCCTTGGTGGCAACACCAGTGTTAAAGCTGTACACTGTCATGTGCTTGACACGTCATGCGTTTAAAGTATGACTGCGATGCAAGGAAACACAGGTTGCACGAGCTTCTTGCAGGGCAGTACAGGTTGCACGAGCTTCTTGCAGGGCAGTACAGGTTAAGATACTCGTCTGGGTAAACAGAAGTGATGGCACAGGAGCTGAGAGGTGCTTATAACCCTACAGAGAACCTGGCACACTAAGACTTCAGTGCCGTGGCACTCCCTATAAACAGCTTTGTCAAAGGCCCGAGGCAAGCGGAGAGGTGTGCCATTGGTCATCACAAGAATGCCAACTTTCCTCCTCATAGGCCCTCATAAACAAGGTCTTTGGCTTCTAAGTTCTGACAAATCTTAACTTCTGCATTAGTTTTAACACACTCGTTTGACTTCTGAAGAAAAGACATTTTGCAGAGCAGTTTTATTTGTCGCAATAAAAGCTGGTTCTGCGGAGTCTTTTCTACAGTACTGTCAGCAACACACCGCTTAAATTCTTTGACTTCTGCAGCAGGCTTTAAGCTTTGGTCTACAGGCCTACATACATGCAGCCAGTTGGCATTCTTTGACTTCACAATGACCAGCAAATGTGGGCGGCAGTTTAAGTTGATGGAGGTATTGGCGGCGGTCTGGGTTGAAAAAGGCGGGCGTAGGCGTGGGCGTGGCGGCGGGCAAGGGCGTTGGGTAGCGGCGGCAGCGGCAGCAGCAGCGGCAGCCAAACAGGACGGCTGTGTTGTGGAGGGTGAGAGTCGCACCGCCTGTGGGAGAGGAAACCAAGATTATTATTATTACTGACTAACGAAATCGTAATAGAACGGTGTTGACAGTGTTGTACCAGACATCGTGTAGTACAAGGAATGAGAGGTGTTGACAGTGTTGTACAGACATCGTGTAGTACAAGGAATGAGGTGTTGACAGTGTTGTACCAGACATCGTGTACAAGGAATGAGAGATGCTGACAGTGTTGTACAGACCTCGTATACAAGACTCACGAAATCGTAATGACACGTTTGCAAACAAACCACATACCACGGGTGGGGTTCGAACCCGCGGTCAGAGAGTCTCAGACGGTCTGGAGTTCTGAGACTCTGACCGCGGGATCGAACCCCACCCGTGGTATGTGGCTCGTATACAAGGAATGAGAGGTGTTAACAGTGTTGTACAGACATCGTATACAAAACACAGTCGACAAACTGCAGAGGAATTGACTTAACAGATAAGGACGACATATAGGTGTCTAAAATAAGACTTAATCCTACACTAAACATTATCTTCTTTTAAGGTTTCAGTCCCCCAAATGTAAAGTGGATCATGAGACACTGTACGAGAGAAAATATCTGAAACAGGCATAAGTTGAGATCTAAAAAAAGATATTGGAAAGTATTGGTTTTGGAATAGAGCAGTGGATGAGTGAAACTGTCTGCCTTGTAGGGTTGAAGAATGATACACTTGTGCAACATTTGGGAGTCTTTACTGAGGAAACGTTTCGCCAACCAGTGGCTTCTTCAGTCCAATACAGAGAAGAACGGCGGATGAGGGACTGATTACCTCAAACTCGTCCTAATATTCTACGATTCTTCTCTGTATTGGACTGAAGAAGCCACTGGCTGGCGAAACGTTTCCTCAGTAAAGATTCCCAAATGTTGCATAAGTCTCCCATTCTTCAACTTATCAGTTTACAAAGCCATTTACATCATGCCTAGTGAGGTCATTCAAGCTACAACCCAAAGCAGCTTCAAATTTAGTAAGGTAAATACATGAGTGAAAAGGGACGGATCTGAGTGGGACTTCCACATGACCTAGTATGAGGCAGTAGGCTGCTGCAGCGTTCCTCGTATTTTTATGTTCTTTACGACTCTAGGGAAAGTTTATACTGAACCACCAGATAACAGAAAATAGGCTACATTTGATCATCGTGAAAAATACTGCAGCATAATTTCAAGTGCGATACAGACCACAGCTTCAGTGTAGTACAAACAAGCAGTCATGTGTGAAGAAGCTTCAGTGTAGTACAAACAAGCAGTCATGTGTGGAGAAGCTTCAGTGTAGTACAAACAAGCAGTCATGTGTGGAGAAGCTTCAGTGTAGTACAAACAAGCAGTCATGTGTGGAGAAGCTTCAGTGTAGTACAAACAAGCAGTCAGTGTGGAGAAGCTTCAGTGTAGTACAAACAAGCAGTCATGTGTGGAGAAGCTTCAGTGTAGTACAAACAGCAGTCATGTGGAGAAGCTTCAGTGTAGTACAAACAAGCAGTCATGTGTGGAAAGCTTCAGTGTAGTACAAACAAGCAGTCATGTGTGGAAAGCTTCAGTGTAGTACAAACAAGCAGTCATGTGTGGAAAAGCTTCAGTGTAGTACAAACAAGCAGTCATGTGTGGAGAAGCTTCAGTGTAGTACAAACAAGCAGTCATGTGTGGAGAAACTTCAGTGTAGTACAAACAAGCAGTCATGTGTGGAGAAGCTTCAGTGTAGTACAAACAAGCAGTCATGTGTGGAAAGCTTCAGTGTAGTACAAACAAGCAGTCATGTGTGGAAAAGCTTCAGTGTAGTACAAACAAGCAGTCATGTGTGGAAAAGCTTCAGTGTAGTACAAACAAGCAGTCATGTGTGGAGAAGCTTCAGTGTAGTACAAACAAGCAGTCATGTGTGGACAAGCTTCAGTGTAGTACAAACAAGCAGTCATGTGTGAGAAGCTTCAGTGTAGTACAAACAAGCATCATGTGGAGAAGCTCAGTGTAGTACAAACAAGCAGTCATGTGTGGAGAAGCTTCAGTGTAGTACAAACAAGCAGTCATGTGTGGAGAAGCTTCAGTGTAGTACAAACAAGCAGTCATGTGTGAGAAGCTTCAGTGTATACAAACAAGCAGTCATGTGTGGAGAAGCTTCAGTGTAGTACAAACAAGCAGTCATGTGTGGAGAAGCTTCAGTGTAGTACAAACAAGCAGTCATGTGTGGAGAAGCTTCAGTGTAGTACAAACAAGCAGTCATGTGTGGAGAAGCTTCAGTGTAGTACAAACAAGCAGTCATGTGTGGAGAAGCTTCAGTGAGACAAACAAGCAGTCAGTGTGGAGAAGCTTCAGTGTAGTACAAACAAGCAGTCATGTGTGGAGAAGCTTCAGTGTAGTACAAACAAGCAGTCATGTGTGGAGAAGCTTCAGTGTAGTACAAACAAGCAGTCATGTGTGGAGAATCTAAGAAATCGCCAGCGTGAGGAAGGGAGGAAGAGGTGTTTAGTGTAGTTAACTTCAACAATATTAAAACTGGTAGGGACAAAAAAAGTAAAGTGAAGAACACATTCCCTGATAAACTGTCTTGAGGAACCCTGAAGTGAGTTGACTAGTTTGTTGTTAAATACACTGGGTGCACTAGGAAGTTGACTAGTTTGTTGTTAAATACACTGGGTGCACTAGGGAGTTGACTAGTTTGTTGTTAAATACACTGGGTGCACTAGGAAGTTGACTAGTTTGTTGTTAAATACACTGGGTGCACTAGGAAGTTGACTAGTTTGTTGTTAAATACACTGGGTGCACTAGGGAGTTGACTAGTTTGTTGTTAAATACACTGGGTGCACTAGGAGTTGACTAGTTTGTTGTTAAATACACTGGGTGCACTAGGAGTTGACTAGTTTGTTGTTAAATACACTGGGTGCACTAGGGAGTTGACTAGTTTGTTGTTAAATACACTGGGTGCACTAGGGAGTTGACTAGTTTGTTGTTAAATACACTGGGTGCACTAGGGAGTTGACTAGTTTGTTGTTAAATACACTGGGTGCACTAGGGAGTTGACTAGTTTGTTGTTTAATACACTGGGTGCACTAGGGAGTTGACTAGCTTGTGGTTTAATACACTGGGTACACTAGGAAGTTGACTAGTTTGTTGTTAAATACACTGGGTGCACTAGGAAGTTGACTAGTTTGTGGTTAAATACACTGGGTGCACTAGGAAGTTGACTAGCTTGTGGTTAAATACACTGGGTGCACTAGGAAGTTGACTAGCTTGTGGTTAAATACACTGGGTGCACTAGGAAGTTGACTAGCTTGTGGTTTAATACACTGGGTGCACTAGGGAGTTGACTAGCTTGTGGTTAAATACACTGGGTGCACTAGGGAGTTGACTAGCTTGTGGTTAAATACACTGGGTGCACTAGGAAGTTGACTAGTTTGTTGTTAAATACACTGGGTGCACTAGGAAGTTGACTAGCTTGTGGTTTAATACACTGGGTGCACTAGGGAGTTGACTAGCTTGTGGTTTACTAGGAATTCCATTCTGTGATGTTTTAATACTCTTCAATGTTGGCTGAGGAAGAAATTGGAAACACAGTACACCCTTTATTCTGTCTCTTGAGTGTACTGTGGTAGAGGGAGGTGGGGGGCTGTAGTAGAGGAAGGTGGGGGCTGTGGTAGAGGAAGGTGGGGGCTGTGGTAGAGGAGCTGGGGCGCTGTGGTAGAGGGAGCTGGGGCTGTGGTAGAGGGAGCTGGGGGCTGTGGTAGAGGGAGCTGGGGGCTGTGGTAGAGGGAGCTGGGGGCTGTGGTAGAGGGAGCTGGGGGCTGTGGTAGAGGGAGCTGGGGGCTGTGGTAGAGGAGCTGGGGGCTGTGGTAGAGGGAGCTGGGGGCTGTGGTAGAGGGAGCTGGGGGCTGTGGTAGAGGGAGCTGGGGGCTGTGGTAGAGGAGCTGGGGGCTGTGGTAGAGGAGCTGGGGGCTGTGGTAGAGGGAGCTGGGGGCTTGGTGAGGAGCTGGGGGCTGTGGTAGAGGGAGCTGGGGGCTGTGGTAGAGGGAGCTGGGGGCTGTGGTAGAGGGAGCTGGGGGCTGTGGTAGAGGGAGCTGGGGGCTGTGGTAGAGGGAGCTGGGGGCTGTGGTAGAGGAGCTGGGGGCTGTGGTAGAGGGAGCTGGGGGCTGTGGTAGAGGGAGCTGGGGGCTGTGGTAGAGGAGCTGGGGGCTGTGGTAGAGGGAGCTGGGGGCTGTGGTAGAGGGAGCTGGGGGCTGTGGTAGAGGGAGCTGGGGGCTGTGGTAGAGGAGCTGGGGGCTGTGGTAGAGGGAGCTGGGGGCTGTGGTAGAGGGAGCTGGGGGCTGTGGTAGAGGAGCTGGGGGCTGTGGTAGAGGGAGCTGGGGGCTGTGGTAGAGGGAGCTGGGGGCTGTGGTAGAGGGAGCTGGGGGCTGTGGTAGAGGAGCTGGGGGCTGTGGTAGAGGGAGCTGGGGGGCTGTGGTAGAGGGAGCTGGGGGGCTGTGGTAGAGGGAGCTGGGGGGCTGTGGTAGAGGGAGCTGTGGTAGAGGGAGCTGGGGGCGCTGTGGTAGAGGGAGCTGTGGGCTGTGGTAGAGGGAGCTGGGGGGCTGTGGTAGAGTATACAAGATCCCTTTCTTCTTGTTTTTCACATACAATTCTAAATTACAAAATTAAGAGTGAATAAGATGAGCAGAATACAAGGCACAAGGTAACAGTTAGGTGGAAGAAGTTACCAGGGCAGGAGAAAGGGCTTTACACACCTTGTACTTGAAGGGTGCAGGGTTTGGAGGTGGACCTGTACCACGCTTACATGAGGGCGCACTTCTCCTGCGGCTTAATGCTCGCCCTCGACACGTCGTGCTCGATTTGCTCGTCCTCGTCAATCCTGCAATAATAAACACGAATCTCTTAACAAACATGAACACACTCCTAATTTAACTCAATACGCACCCATTAACCGGAGCACCAACAAGCCTTTGTTAACCAAGAGGAACACACACACCTGTTAACCGCATACTGTAATTACACTTACTCTCTTCTGTCTATTCCCAATAAAAGAGCAGAGACCTGATGCGAAGAGGAAACACCAGGTACAGATTGTTAAGCAAGCCTCCTGGGTCAGTACTGAAGTCTGGACTAAGCTTAACGTATATAAATCCCCACCTCCCACATACGCAATCCCTCCCCCTCCACACACTCAAAGCAGGCAAAGTGTCCATCAACAATTTCTTTTGACAACTAGTAACTAACTACCAACCACCCCACTCCACACCCTGCATCTACCTTCACAATACTCCCACACTACCACCCCACACCACTGCACACCCCCACACCCCACAAAGCTGAGCACAAAGGTCCACTGGCACGATTTATGGAGCCACATTCGCACCAGACTCGCCTCTCTTCCAGCCTCATATATATCTGTATTTACTTCTGTCTAGAGGCAGGGAAGGTGCCAGGGAGGAAAGGAAAGTGACAGGAAGGTAAGGAATGTACCAGGGAAGAAAGGAAGGTGGCAGGGAGGGAGGTAAGGAAGGTGGCAGGGAGGGAAGGAAGGTGAAAAAGAGGAGGGCAGGAAAGAAAATTTGTTATGTTGGGGACTACTGTACCACCAAATTTACACCATAACATTAAAGTGCACCATCACTATTACCATCACTATTATCACCACTATATCACTATTACCATCACTACTAACACCACCACTACCACTTATTGTTTGGTTTCGTCTCTTGGACTTTTCCATACCTACCCTAAAAACCATGTATTGACTTTGCCTCCAAGGCGACACAGCACTTGCTTCAGGCTATGTATACACAACACAAACATCAGTCAAAAAAGTTACAAGAGGTAAGATGGTTAAACACATTGAATTTGAAGACGTGTGGAAGCCACAGCTACAAGGGTCGACGTGTGGAAGCCACAGCTACAAGGGTCGACGTGTGGAAGCCACAGCTACAAGGGTCGACGTGTGGAAGCCACAGCTAGGTCGACGTGAAGCCACGCTCGGTCGACGTGTGCCGCGAGGCGCGTGTGGAAGCCACAGCTACAAGGGTCGGACGTGTGGAAGCCGCAGTCCGGAAGCCACAGCTACAAGGGTCGGCGTGTGGAAGCCCACGCGCTGAGCACAGCTCGGTCGGCGTGTGGAAGCCACAGCTGGGCTGTGACCACAGCTACAAGGGTCGGCGTGTGGAAGCCACAGCTACAAGGGTCGGCGTGTGGAAGCCACAGCTACAAGGGTCGGCGTGTGGAAGCCACAGCTACAAGGGTCGGCGTGTGGAAGCCACAGCTACAAGGGTCGGCGTGTGGAAGCCACAGCTACAAGGGTCGGCGTGTGGAAGCCACAGCTACAAGGGTCGGCGTGAAGCCCGCTACAAGGTCGACGTGTGGAAGCCACAGCTACAAGGGTCGGCGTGTGGAAGCCACAGCTACAAGGGTCGGCGTGTGGAAGCCACAGCTACAAGGGTCGGCGTGTGGAAGCCACAGTTACAAGGGTCGGCGTGTGGAAGCCACAGCTACAAGGGTTGGGAGCAGGTCGATCCTGCCTCTCACAACTGATACATAATACCATATTTTCCGGCATATAAGACGCGTTTTTTCCCACAGTCTTGGACAATCAGCCTGCGTCTTATATGTTCGAGGTCAGAGTCAAGGGCAGGATTTGGGTTACACTTTAACGTGAAGTAAGATGGTAATTAGCCCCTGAATATGAGTACTGATTTACAGTTATGATACTTAAATCGTGCGCCTTATATGCGGGAAAATACTGTAGGTACTCCTTAATTGATAACCCTCATGTAGGAGAAATTGATGTAATGACAACCCGAGAGGATGAAGAAGTGATATATCAGGAGGAACAATTATGTGAGTAGTGAAGTCTTGGTATGTGTGTTGGCCACTTGTCGACTGTGTCGGACTTCAACCAACTGGACGATAAGCAAAATGCAGACTTAATATATACAAACTTTGCAAGATCCGTCGACAAGCGTGATCACCGTGTAATAAAACACAAAATGGGAGCAAAAAAGGCATAAATAAAAAAATAAAAAAATACTATTTGTCTCCTTTATTAGAAAGTCAATAAAGTTAGATGGCTACACGGAGGAAAAAAAAACAGAGCTCCAGTATCCCAAGTCCTTCTCATATCAGACGTAAACAAAGACGATCCTTAAACGATATAATTTGTGGCATCCACGAAGGAAGCGGCAAACCTCCACGCTGACCTCCAGCAAGTAATTCAGTGTGCCACTGCAAACAATGCTGCTTACCCACACAAACTACAGGTTACTACAGTAAAATACAAAATATTACCAAGCCAATTGATGGAGGGAAAGAGGAAAAATAAACACATGCAGTATAATGTGATGTTTTATTGACTACTCCCACACAGTGGACTTGATCAAGTCACAAACATCTGCCTGGGTAAAGAGTACATGTGTATATAGGGTGGAGAGTCAGGTATTTGAGATGGAGTTGCAGGTCCGTCTCAAATACCTGACACATTGATGTACTCTTTACCCAGGTAGATCTGTTTGTGACTTGATAAAAGCCCACTGTGTGGGCGAAACTTAGTCAATAATCACATTATACTGCATGAGTGTGTGTGTTTCTCCATCGTGTTTGTATTTTATACCTTTTATCTCCTTGGAGGGACCTGGGAGTTAGCATGTCGGAACACCGCATATTCAAGGAGTACATTAATATTACATGCCACTGTTAATTTTCTTTAAAACACTAACATTCTTAAAAAATAAACACCCGTGGTATGGTTTGTTTGCAATCGTGTCATTACGATTTCGTGAGTCCCTAACATCCTTTTTTCAACTTTCAAGTAAGGAATTCGTGGAGAACTTTCACCACCCATATAAATTCAGCCGAAAAAGCACATTATTGGCAACGCCTAAAATAGTCATACCTGGAAAATATTGGAGACTAGTTCCAAATCTACACACTGAAGTAACTGCTTGTTAATGGAAGATATAACAGACTACACACAAAATACCTCCAGTGTAAAGTAGATATTTAGACACTAACTCAATTAGCGTGAAAGCTTTCCCCCCCCCTGCCTTCACATGAAAGCAGAAATGCACCAGACTCCTGCATTCAAGAAAGAACTTGATAAGTTTATCCAGGGAGTTCCTGATCAGCCAGGCTATGATGCTAACCAGGCATCAAACAGAAGACGATGATTCCTGTAAGCATCCATCTATAGTGCACAGGTAAACCACTTCCTCATCCAACTCATTCCACTGTCCTACAACCCTCATGCTAAAGTAGCTACAACATCTGCAATTAAAGCTTGTGTGTGTACTCTAGTCCCTATCTACGTTACAAATTCACTATTTACATCTTCATTAACAATTTCTCTTAAAATTTTGTATGTCATGATCATGTTTGCCCCAGTTCTTTTACCAATCAAAGTTGATAGATTAAACTTCTGCGTCTCTCGGTAAATCTCTCTCTTATAGACTAGTCAGATTTTCAAGTGTGTGTGTGTGTGTGTGTGTGTGTGTGTGTGTGTGTGTGTGTGTGTGTGTGTGTGTGTGTGTTGTGGGAGGTTGGGAAGAGGATGTCTTCAGCGCCACATGTTTCAACAGGTGAAGATGGCACATTACTGCCCCCGAGATAATCTCTTGATGGAGACTGCCCTCCCTTCTTGCCCCCTCCCCACGTATACCAAAACACCGTAACTCTCGCAGCCCATCACCACGCCCACCACCACCACACCCATTTTACCCTCTATGAATATTTGAGAGTTTTGATAGTGGTTTCCGAATGATTCTCCCCTCACCTGCCTTCCCTGCAGCCCTATCTCCCTCACCCCTCGCACTCCCTCCTCATGCCTCCCTCCCCCCCCTTTTTTAAGTGGCACAGAGAAACATACAGTACGTTCAAGTTCCCTTACACCTGCCCATCACTTCATCGCCTGACTCATCCTCCCTCCTGACTCATCCTCCCTCCTGACTCATCCTCCCTCCTGACTCATCCTCCCTCCTGACTCATCCTCCCTCCTGACTCATCCTCCCTCCTGCCTCATCCTCCCTCCTGACTCATCTCCACCATCCTCCTCCTGACTCATCCTCCCTCCTGACTCATCCTCCCTCCTGACTCATCCTCCCTCCTGACTCATCCTCCTCCTGACTCATCCTCCCTCCTGACTCATCCTCCCTCCTGACTCATCCTCCCTCCTGACTCATCCTCCCTCCTGACTCATCCTCCCTCCTGACTCATCCTCCCTCCTGACTCATCCTCCCTCCTGACTCATCCTCCCTCCTGACTCATCCTCCCTCCTGACTCATCCTCCCTCCTGACTCATCCTCCCTCCTGACTCTTCCTATGAACATTAAATCTGCAACCCCAAACATGACCAAATAAATCCTAAAATTAATATAGAGACTTGGCCTACCAAGATTGGTTCATACAATCAACGAAATCTACTATTGTGCAACAAAAGGCGTGCACTGAAAAGCACTCGATATTGAAACACAACAACCATCAACAACAGTGACTCCAACACTTCTCAGAAACCTACACTGCTTAACACCCATGGCGTCTATGCATTCTTTGTCAAGGCTATTCTGTTACCTGCACACGTCAAACTAGCTACAACACACTCGTTAGAATCATTGAATACGCAAAATCAGTGAAAGATGCTAAGAACTCTGCATTGAACAAGTCAAACACATCACGAACATAAATTTCAACGGGCCTGCAGGACCAGAAACGTGCTAGATACCAGTGTACAGTGCACTCAAATATGAGGAATAAAGAATACACCAGAAGATAGTAGTTTTGATTTAACATATATTCCCACTACCAGAATGTATGTAGATTGATTTACACCAAGTACTGTGGGTATGAACCAGTTAAGTGGAATAGTGAATACTTTGAAGAGAGAATGATAACACACTGCTCCAGTTATAGCACACCCGTAAAGAAAGATTCTGGTAGTGTCCAAGCCATTTCGAGGCATGTGCGGGTCTGACGGTCTTGGCTGCCCCTACATGTGAGGTAACAACCTCGACTCCTCCCTCCCTCACTCTCAAACTATCACACAGAATCCAGCATCTAACTAAACACCCCATACCAGCATGGCACGCCACACATTGCCACCACAACATACACTATGAATCTGTTCAAAAACAAACACAGTTCTCAATGCAGTTTGAAACCATGCAGATCTTAGTCACAGCTCATACAAATTGAACTAAACTTCAACACCACACAAGGACAGTAAAGATATGAAGCCATCACTATGTTCTCCCTCAAGATCTACTTTTCTTCAGTGTTTTTCACCTGATTCGAATCTCAGGTGACACCTCCTTCCCCTTACTAAGTCATTCCTCGCCCATCTTTGTACAGTATTTCAGTGCGAGAGACTTGATACAGTCCTAACCTATATATTGACTAAATGTTTATAATTTTCTGATTATCTAAAGCGTGTGTGCGCGCGTGTGCGCGCGTAACACACACAAACGACTATGTACCTCTAGTACCTCTGTATTTATAAATATACACTTAGTGCTTTGTGGTTATTCAGAGTGCTGAGTACCATCACAGTGCTCAGCAGACTCCACAACTACATTCTCTTTCACTACTGTTCTCTCTTTACTCCCCTCTCTTCATTGCCTACCCCATCTCCCCTCTTACTAACATCTTCCCTCTTTATTCCCCTTTCCTTACTGCCTTCTCCCTCCTTCCCTCTCTGCCACCCCGCTAAGCTGCTTATGTGAGGGGGACCTCTGCGAGAAGGTGCTCTCTGTACCCTCCCTCTCTCCCCGCCTCTCTCCTCCCTCCTTCCTCACCCCTCTTTATCTCCCTCCACACTCCTCTTTTTCTCCCCTCCCTTCCTCACCCCTCCCTCCCTTCCTTACTCCTCCCTTCCTCCTCACCCCTCCCTTCTTCGCCTCTCCTTCGTCACTTTCTTTTTTTTTCATTCCGACCTCGTCACTCCTCTCTCTACACCCACATCATCTACACCCACACCCCTCCTACACCTATATCCCCACCCACAACACTTACCCCCACATCATCTACACCCACATCATCTACACCCACATCATCTACACCCACACCCCTCCTACACCTATATCCCCACCCACAACACTCACCCCCACCTCTCTACGTTCACACACTATCCTTAATATATATTAGACCAAGTGCGGCCAGCAGTAATAGCCTGGTTGATCAGGCCATGATCCACCAGGAAGCCTGGTTGAAGACCGGGACGCGGGGGGGGGAGGGGTTAACCCCCGGAATAACCTCCAGGTAGACGACTAAGTCGTCATCTTAGAGTAAGAAATATCTGTGAGCTACTTAAGAACTCTCAAACTGTGCACTCAAAATTATGTTCATTTGAAAGCTCTCAGATAGAATTCCCCCTTCCTTCTACCTACCCCTTCCCCTCCTTTAATCCCTCCCTCCCCTCCACGTTCCATTACTCCAGAGACGAGCTTCCCTCCAGTGATAAGAAAACCTGATAAAGCAAGAGAAGATTCACCACTGATTACACCTGTAGTGTGGTGGCACACACACACACAAACACACACACACACACAAACACACACACACACACACACACACACAAACACACACACACACACACACACACACACACACACACAGACACACACACAATTTTCATACCTTTTTGATCTAGAGACGAGTCCAGTGGCAAGCCTACTCTCTCTTGTTGCTAACTCAATAGATAAGAATTATAATTTTCAATAATATAGCGTTGATCTGTTAAGACTTATAGAAGCCAGGGTGAGTTAGGCCTAATAATTAGCAACTGGATATTACGATACAAAGTAAGTCTTTCCTGATGAAAGTAAACTTGTGACAATGAGTCTGACTTCCTCATAATTACCGATTTAATGTCATCACTGAAAGTCATTGGCTCGTATAATGACTCGTAAAAACAAGCTTATTGGAGAAGCTGGGTAAAGATATGCAAAAAACAATGCCTAAGGAATTAATGTACAATTCTTCCTGTTACCATCATAGTGAATAAATCATTCAGGATTACGTTGATAACTCAACCAAAGAAAGTATACTACGATAATGCGTAAAGCATTAGCGTAGTATAAGGGAGAGAGATAGGGATAGGTTTTGAATATCATAGTAATGCACTTAGAAACCTGAGTAGATCTACAACTCATAATAACATGAACGTAAAAAAAAAAGCCTATTTACAGAGGAACTTACAATATATGATGCTTAGACTCTGGCTTGGTTACATGTACTTCTGGCAGTCTGACACACACACGGCGATCAAACTAAATGTAAATTAACTATGTAGTCAGATTTTGTTTAGGTGTAATATTGCTACACTACACAACAAGCTTAGTACAGTTTTCACGCTGGTGTTAACGAGTGTTGTGGAAGTCTTGCTTCCTCGTTGAACTGTTCATCAGCATTCATTGATTGAACAGATGATATTTTGCGGTACAATCACAAATTAGTGTGTCCGTCCTGTACGAGGATAACATACCCACTTAAAACAAATCTGCCAAGTTACCTACTAAAATGCGTGAGCTGCCGTCATCAGTGTTTAGGAGGCAACTCCTTAACAGTTACACACCTGTTACCCACTTCCCAACACTACCGTCACAGCTGAATGATACACCTGTTTAATACTTGGGTATTTTTACTGTGGAAACGTTTCGCCCACCAGTGGCTTCATCAATCCAAAACGAGGAAAAACAGTAAATGTGAAGAGAGTTTGAAGTAATGAGTTGATCAGCGTAGAGGCGATGTGTAAACTCCAGGAGTCACTGCTGGTGTGTCACAGTGCTGAGCACTGCCAGGTGAGCGCACTGCTGGTGTGTCACAGTGCTGAGCACTGCCAGGTGAGCGCTGATTGCTCCTACCTGTGCCTCACCTACTCCTCATAGTGAACCTTGCAAACTGTCTACCACTCGCCTGATTAGTGCTGGGCTCATCCTGCCAATTCTCGTTCATGCCAAGGATTCTAAAGGTGTCCCGTAGCTCGATCACTAGCGCACTCAGCTCACACTCTGAGGTCCGGGGATCGAGATCCCAGTACGGGTGGGAAAACATTGGGACGTGTTCCATAAGACACCTGCTGGGTGTGGGTCGCATCCTGGGACAAAAATGATCTAATTTGCTCGAAATGCTATGCCTAACAAGCGGCTTTCTATACAGTAGTATGTTACTGTCAGCTAAGCCTGTATACCTTGTACGTGTACTTATAGAAATAGATATTATTACTAATATAAAGAGGGTATGTAGTACGGCCAGATCACGGACCACCACCACAACTGCTCTTCTTTGTAGGATTTTATGTTTTGTATGGCTTCTCAACTTCCATCTGATACACGTACTTCTTCTCTATCTTTACCACGTAACAAATCTGAAGTGCTCGCCACTCACACTCCTATCTCTGTTTCCGGTTCCAAGTAATCTACATAATGTGTCCTGGTGGTCAGGTGATAGTTGTGGAGGTTCACACACTCCCCAGTCTTCTCAGGTTCTCCAAGACTCCACTTTCTCCCTTCTTCATCACACTCGTTCCATACCTCCCTTTCTACCACTCCTAAAGTTCCTACGACTCCTCCTACCCCACTTCGTAATGAATGTCCTCCACAGCCCACTATGATGTGCTGAAGCCATTTCCTCCTTCAGGAAAGAAATGGACGCCATCATAACTTACGATACTCTGTATATTCTCATTCCTCCACACAGTACTTCACCTCTATAAGCGCAAACGCAGTAAAGCACTTGAAGACTTGAGTACACGCACATGCAATGGGAAGGTCCTTGGGGTGAGCATAGTGCCGAGCATATCAACCGAATAACATGTGTAGCATATACGAGGATGGAAAATCCAGGATTAGCTTTCAGGAATCTTAAGTCATTCGTGACTATATATACAACATACGATGGGCCCATCTTCAAGTATGCGGCACCCACTTTGAACCCTCACCTGATTCAGCATGTCAAGAAAATAGAGTACATAGGTTTGTAATAAGACTTGACTATGAAGAATGACTAAAGGAACTAAATCTGACGACATTAGTGGATAACACCGTCCAAAATACTTCAGGAACTTAACAGTGGACAGGGACTGATTGCTTTGGGTACACAAAGACAAAGTTGGGAGCTAAAGACAGATGAATCAGAGAGATGTCAGGAAATATATCTTTAGCCTCAAGGCGTGATCTGGACGAAAAAGTGGTGGGACAGACTCCAAACATAGCTTTAAGAACAGGTATGGCATAGCCCACGAGGACAGGAGTAAATCTGGCAAGAGGCAGGGCCAGGAGCTGAGACTTGACCTTTGAAACCACAAACAGGCTAGAATAAATAGGTAAGCAGACACACACACAGACACAGACACACACACACACACACACACACACACACACACAGACACACACAGACACAGACACACACACACACATAGACACACACACAGACACACACACAGACACACACAGACACACACAAGACACACACACAGACACACACACAGACACACACACAGACACACACACAGACACACACACACACACACATAGACACACACACAGACACAGACACACACACACACACAGACACACACACACAGACACACACAGACACACACACACAGACACACACACACAGACACACACACATACACACACACACACACACACACAGACACAGTTTCCTGTAGTGGTGTCAAACCATAGCAGTGTGGTGTAGTGGTGTCAAACCATAGCAGTGTGGTGTAGTGGTGTCAAACCATAGCAGTGTAGTGTAGTGGTGTCAAACCATAGCAGTGTGGTGTAGTGGTGTCAAACCATAGCAGTGTGGTGTAGTGGTGTCAAACCATAGCAGTGTGGTGTAGTGGTGTCAAACCATAGCAGTGTGGTGTAGTGGTGTCAAACCATAGCAGTGTGGTGTAGTGGTGAATATGTAAGTGAAGTGTGAGGAGAGTGGGGGTGGAGGAGTGACTGTGGTGGGGGAGAGGTTGTAGTGGAGGCACGAGTGTTGGGGAAGAGAGGGGAGAGGGTGGTTGCTGGGGGGAAGGGGGGGATGTAAGGAGACTAGTGGTAGTACTGAGCCACCAGCCACACCAGACCTAACCTTAATGTGTAACATCTGACGTGAGAGGCGAGTCAGGTGTGACTGCAGAAGCCAGTCACACCTGACACGAGTCACACCTGAACAATAACACATGAACACTAGGCGTACATAAAAAAAACGTACACGAAATAACGTCTATAAGCAACAGGTGTACATGATCATCTTGTTGTACACCAACAACTGCTTCACAAACGTGTTGGAAGCGCCACCTATCTATCCATCAATGTGTGTACAGCTTCACTGCTGGATATCAGACGTACTCTCAATTTTTGTTTGTTTACCATCGTAAAACTCTTGGGCTGTTTCCTTAGTGTCTCAACAACACATGTAAACATTGACTCCTCTTTGCTGATTAAAGTAGTGTGTATTGATAAATGCTTTAAATAGTGTTTATACTGATAAAGCTTTAAGTAGTGTTTGTATTCACAAAGCTTTAGAAAAACTTAAAAAATCGTTCTACACGACAGAATCAAGCACAGAGTATAAGCTTAACACTGCAAGTTTATCTCTCTCGGTGATCTGTAACCATTTCCGGGGGGGGGGGGTCACCGCTCCCGCGGCCCGGTCCCAGGCCAGACCTCGTGACTGTTGCTTGAAGCTTGCCGCACGCAACCCAATGTATGCACCACAACCAGGCTGATCAGGAAATGGCTAGGGAAGAA
>WNWK01001727.1:152500-207500 GCA_009830355.1 Cherax destructor
AGAGGAGCTTACAATCAGATGAAATTCCAGAGGCCTTAAAGTGTAGACAATCTATCTTCTCAAACGTAACAAACTATGTAAACAAACTACAGACCAACACCACACAAGAAAAGTTTCTGAAAGTTACTGTTGACATTCAAAGTTACTGTTGACATTCAAAGTTACTGTTGACATTCAAAGTTACTGTTGACATTCAAAGTTACTGTTGACATTCAAAGTTACTGTTGACATTCAAAGTTACTGTTGACATTCAAAGTTACTGTTGACATTCAAAGTTACTGTTGACATTCAAAGTTACTGTTGACATTCAAAGTTACTGTTGACATTCAAAGTTACTGTTGACATTCAAAGTTACTGTTGACATTCAAAGTTACTACTTGTATTGAAAAAATGACTTACAAAACCCAAGTCAAGATTGATAATAAAACTAGAAGATCTCTCATGTCAAAACTATTAGATCATTATGACAAAATCATTGAGGCTGCCGAAAAAAACTTAAATGCAGGTGTTTTTGCAATGATTCTCCACAGACACTTTGATAAATGTGACCATATAGTAGTGGGAACCTATAAAATGGTCAGTAGATAAAAAGGCACAATACCGTGACTGGGACAATACACAAATAACTCGCACATGGGGGAGAGAGAGAGAGAGAGAGAGAGAGAGAGAAGAAAGCTTACGACGACGTTTCGATCCGACTTTGATCATTTACAATGTCCCACCCAACACAAGAGAGTGAGGGAGCCAGTTAATATAGGATATATATACTGGCTCCCTCACTCTCTTGTAAATGGTCCAAGTGGGACCGAAACGTCGTCGCAAGCTCTCTCTCTCTCTCCCTCCCATGTGTGGGTTGTTTGTGTAAATGGTCACTAGATACAACATGAAAAGCAGGGAAATATATATTTTAAATTCTAACACAACACAGAGAGGTAGTGAAAAAGTAGTGCGGAGTGAGTCTCAACAGAGTACAGACTGGAGCACCTCCAGGCACGGTCCAGCTGTTTCTCATCCTCATAAGAGACATGGGTAAAAACACTAGCGATAGCTTCGTACCACCCTTCGCGGACGATATACTAAGTAAGAGAGTTGTCACAGTAGAAGGCAAAGTAAAATAACAATCAGATATGAAGTCTTCCAGTGGGAGAAACTAAAATATCAAGATATTCACTGGTGACGAATGTTAGTTGCTTAGTTACGGAAATAATTAAAACCACACAACGAGCACAGAACGCAGATAGACTATCACGGACTTCCACGCTTTCTAGAGGACTCCCAAGCACATTGACGATCTCCCATGTACCTCCTGGTGTGTGTTCGGGGGGATCAATGCACCCGGTCCCCGACCAGGCCTCCCGGTGAATCAGGGACTGAACAACCAGGCTGTTATTGCTGGCTGCACGCGGTCCAACGTACAAGCCACAGCCCGGCTGATCAGGAACTTGTATATTACCCTTTTGAAGAGAGCTAGGGGTCTACTGGTTATCCCGCTACTGAATAGTCCTGGGCCCCTTACACTTATAATATTGTCTCTCGGTGTATTATTACACCCCTGCTCTTCACTAGGGGTATTGTGCATCGACTAATCCCTAAGAGATTTTCCAGGTGTAAATTATAATGTATCTTTCTCGCCTAAGTTTCAAGGAGTACAGGTGAAGGGAATTCAAACGTTTCAGCAAATTAGGTGAACTGTAACAGAATTCCGCGCACCCTGACAGACTGACGGACACCCACGCACCCTGACAGACTGACGGACACCCGCGCACCCTGACAGACTGACGGACACCCGCGCACCCTGACAGACTGACGGACACCCACGCACCCTGACAGACTGACGGACACCCACGCACCCTGACAGACTGACGGACACTCACGCACCCTGACAGACTGACGGACACCCGCGCACCCTGACAGACTGACGGACACCCGCGCACCCTGACAGACTGACGGACACCCACGCACCCTGACAGACTGACGGACACCCACGCACCCTGACAGACTGACGGACACCCGCGCACCCTGACAGACTGACGGACACCCACGCACCCTGACAGACTGACGGACACCCACGCACCCTGACAGACTGACGGACACCCACGCACCCTGACAGACTGACGGACACCACGCACCCTGACAGACTGACGGACACCCACGCACCCTGACAGACTGACGGACACCCGCGCACCCTGACAGACTGACGGACACCCGCGCACCCTGACAGACTGACGGACACCCGCGCACCCTGACAGACTGACGGACACCCGCGCACCCTGACAGACTGACGGACACCCGCGCACCCTGACAGACTGACGGACACCCCGCACCCTGACAGACTGACGGACACCCCCGCACCCTGACAGACTGACGGACACCCACGCACCCTGACAGACTGACGGACACCCAGCGCACCCTGACAGACTGACGGACACCCGCACCCTGACAGACTGACGGACACCCACGCACCCTGACAGACTGACGGACACCCACGCACCCTGACAGACTGACGGACACCCCGCACCCTGACAGACTGACGGACACCCACGCACCCTGACAGACTGACGGACACCCACGCACCCTGACAGACTGACGGACACCCACGCACCCTGACAGACTGACGGACACCCACGCACCCTGACAGACTGACGGACACCCACGCACCCTGACAGACTGACGGACACCCACGCACCCTGACAGACTGACGGACACCCACGCACCCTGACAGACTGACGGACACCCACGCACCCTGACAGACTGACGGACACCCACGCACCCTGACTGACGGTGTGGTAGCGAGGCGTGACTAGACCAGAGTGAAGCGTATAAGAGAACAATTTATCAGGGCAGTGATTACTGCCCTCCCATTACCCCTCCCACCTCCCTCCCATCACTCCCACCCATCACTCCCACCCATCACTCCCACCACCCCTCCCATCACTCCCACCACCCCTCCCATCCCTCCCACCCATCACTCCCACCACCCCTCCCATCACTCCCACCCATCACTCCCACCACCCCTCCCATAACTCCCACCCATCACTCCCACCACCCCTCCCATCTCCCATACATGAAGGAAATACTCCATTTCTAGTGGGAATGGGATAGGTCATCCTGAGAGTACTTCTCATGTGATAGTAACTCCAGGTCTGCTGAAATGAAACCCTAACAGTGACGGCAGGGGAAAGAAGTGAACCACGGTGGGTCTGTCCCAGTGGGTCTGTCCCAGTAACTGGCAGTAACCCTGGGGGTGGTAAACCCTGGGGGCTGTGTCCCTCAGCTCAGTAGTTCAAGCCACAGGTAAACATGATGAGATAAGGACAACAGAGGCTTATCCCTACACCTGCCCACTCACCCCCACACCTGCCCACACTCCCACACCTGCCCACACTCCAACACCTGCCCATACTCATCCCCACACCTGTCCACACTCCCACACCTGCCCACACACCCACACCTGTCCACACTCCCACACGTGTCCACACTTACCCACACTCACCCCCACACCTGTCCACACCTGCCCATACTCACCCCCACCTGCCCATTCGCCCCCACACCTACTCACCACAACACCTGCCCCCCACGCACCCCCACACCTGCTCCCACTCACCCCACACCTGCCCACACTTACCCCAAGACAGAGCAAACTTACTCTATATATCAATTCCAGAACACGAAAAAGAGCCGCCTCATAATTGGAGCACATGAGGTAGCCCAAGAGCTGGAACACAACCCCAATATGCAAGTACATATTAATCGTTATACTCAAGGATATATTTAACCTTACATCGAAAGAGGAGGCAAAAGTCCTGTGAGATATGGTCAGGATGTACAAAATAGCTAAGGAACTGGATTGTTTGACAGAGGAGAGAAACATGGCTGGATCTTGTGTACTCTAGGGTGATGTGTACTCAAGCGTGATGTTGTGTACTCTAGCGTGGTATAAGGATATAAACACAGGTTAGGCTGAAGTATGTTAGGCAAGAGGACACAAGTGCAACTAATGACATTTTATTGTGGCAACGTTTCGCTCTCCAGGAGCTTTGTCAAGCCGTTACGGCTTGTCGGTAACTCTACCAACATTATTACAATAAACTGAGGGACTTGTAAGGAATCTCAGGAGGAGGACCAGCCAGTGGCTGCCTAAATGCTTTTTCTTCTAACTTTTCGTTTTTCATTCCTCTTTTAACACGAGTTCTCATCCCATCAGCTTTCCAATTTTCAGTGGTGGTGCACGGTAACGAGGCCAAGATTCTTGGAACACCTGGCCAGTGGAGGTCTCCCCCTGTGACCAAAGTTGTGGAAATCATTGCCAGCCTCCTGGAAATTATTATAATAAAAAAGAAACGCTAAACCCACTAGGGTCATACAGCGCTGTCAAACATTCAAAGATTTTTACTAATACGATGATGGTGGAGAGTGAAATTATAGTGGGTAGGAACACGTCTGCCAATTTTTGTGCGTAAAAAGGTGTCAAATTGCTGATACACCAGAGTAAATATATTTGAGTCTGCCTCTTTTGAATGTCTTTAGTACTTAAACCACGGAACTGGTGGGGGTCGAACCTACGGAGACAGTGGTATAACTCGGTCAGTGCGTCAGCAACTGGGCCAGGTGGGTATGGTAAGATTCATTTGTTGGAATCTGCACGATAACTGGAAAATGCTTCTTCTGGTTGGCTTCAAATTTACACAAACACACACACACCATCACAACACACCATCACAACACACCATCACAACACACCATCACAACACACCATCACAACAAACCACACACACACCATCACAACACACCATCACAACAAACCACACCCACACCCACACCACACACCACACCCACACACCACACCCACACACCACACCCACACACACACCACACCCACACACACACCACACCCACACACCACACCCACACACCACACCCACCACACACCACACCACACCCACACACACACCACACCCACACACCACACACACACACACACCACACCCACACACCACACCCACACACCACACCCACACACACCACAACACACACACCAAAACACACACACACACACACCCAACACACACACACCATCACAAACACCATTACAACACACCATCTACAAAACACCATTACAACACACCATTACAACACACCATTACAACACACCATTACAACACACTATTACAACACACCATTACAACACACTATTACAACACACCATTACAACGCACCATCACAACACACACACACACACACACACCACAACACACACCACAACACACACCACACACACACACACACAACCACAAACACAACACACAACCACAACACACACACACACACCACACACACACACACACCACAACACACACACACACACACCACACACACACACACACACACACACACAACACACACCACAACACATACACACACCACAACACACACACACACACACCACAACACATACACACACCACAACACAACACACACACACCACAACACACACACACAACACACACACACACACCACACACACACACACACACACAACAACACACACACACCACAACACACACACACACAAACACAACACACACACAACACACACACACAACACACACACACACCCACACATACACAACACACACAGCCTTGCGTCTACAATCCCATTTAGAGAAGTGAAAACATGCATGTGAAAACTGTGAAATAATACAGTGTGAAGAAGAACTTTGAGCGCTTCCCTCTCACCTTACCTCCGCCCGCTGCTCTGAGGGGACACCAGAGGGGAAGACAAGGGGAAAAAAGGGGAGACACGGGGAGGAAACAAGAAAGGTGAGAAGGGTAGAGGGACGGGAAGGGTGGGATAGAGAGAAGGAAAAGAGAAAGAGGGGAGGGTGTTAAGATATGGAATATAGGGAGTGAAGAGGTGGTGTGTGTGTGTACTCGCCTAGTTGTACTCACCTAGTTGTGGTTGCAGGGGTCGATTCATAGGTCCTGGCCCCGCCTCTTCACTGGCCGCTACTGTGTGTGTGTGTGTGTGTGTGTGTGTGTGTGTGTGTGGGGCCAGGCCTGACACTACCACAACCATTACCAGCAGCAGCAGCACCACCACCACCATCACCATCACCATCACCACCACCATCACCACCACCACCACCACCACCACCACCACCACCACCACCACCACCACCACCACCATCACCACCACCACCACCACCACCACCACCATCACCACCACAACAACACACCTTCAAGTGAACCCTGGGAACAAAGTGACCTCCACGGAAACTGGTATATGGGGAGTGAAGCCACGGAGAAACACAGCGAGTGTCCTGACAAGTGTACATACATACACCAAACTTCCACTCATCTACATTTCCCTTCTCTTTTCATCAAAGAGTGCAAGAAAAGAGCTCTTCAGATCAATTCTCCACGCACTAACACCACCCCAACAGCCTGGTTGCACTGAACGTCTCTTACAAGCTAAGACTAGACTCGCCATCGCAACTAATACTTTCATAAAACATGTGACTAGGAAGAAATTGAAGAATATTGAACCAATCAACACTGTGGAGGCTGTGGCAGAATATACGTAGGTGAAACAGCGAGAAACCTCGAAATAAGTCTCAATGAACACATTAATGCCTGTAGGGACGATATCATAACGACTCTGTACAACACTGAAATTCCGCCACCCACCCGATGAAACCTCATGAAATTCAAAGTCGCTCACCTGGTGATTAAAAAAAACAATTTCCGTAGACATAAATGCCTTAAATCATGATTAATCACTATTTCTAACACACACAGAATAAAGGCAGTTTCATCATCTCTGAAGTATTAGCAAGAATTATCATCAAAACAATAAACTCCGCCATCACTACTACTACTACTACTACTACTACTGCTGCTGCTGCTCAACCACACCACTCTACTACACTACTCACGCCACCCTACTACCCCCTCTGCTCTACTCTCCACGCGCTGCTACTGCCACCACCACCCCTCTACTCTACTACTACATACTACTACCACCACTACTTCTGCCACCTACTACACCACCACTACTACTCTCTCTGCCACTCTACCACCTGCTCTCTGCCCTCTCTGCCACCACCACTACTACTACCACCACCCCATCCACTTACTCCACCACCACTACTCCACCCACCTCACCACCACTACTACCACCACCACCACTACTACACCACCCACCCCTCTCCACCACCCACCTACTCTCCACCACCACCACCACCACTACTACTCCACCACCGCCACTACTACTACCACCACCACTACTCTACTGCCACCACCACTCTACTACTGCCGCCACTACTACTACTACCACCACTCTGCTCTACTCCACCACCACCTACTGCTACCCCACCACTACTACTACCACCGCCACTACTACCACCCCTCTGCTCTCCACCACCCTACTCTGCCCCACCCCACTCTCTACCACCACGCCGCCGCCGCCGCTCTGCTACCACCCCGCCAGCTGCTGCCACCACCACTCTCTCCCGCCACCACTCTACTGCCGCCACTACTCTGCTCTCCACCGCTCTGCTCTCTGCCACCACTCTCCACCACCACCACCACTCTCTACTGCCACCGCCACTCTACTCCGCCACCGCTCTCTCTACCACCACCCTAATACTGCCACCACCACTCTACTACCACCACCACCACCACTACTACTACCACCACCACCACTACTACTACCACCACCACTACTACTACACCACTACTACTACCACCACTACTACTACTACTACCACCACTACTACTACTACTACCACCACTACTACTACCACTACTACTACTAACATCTACAATGATTATATTATATTTTGCACTTTAATCTGTACCTATATATAATCTGTGTCCCTGTATTGTAACAGCTTGACGAAGTTCCTGGAGAGCGAAACGTCGCCACAATAAAATGTCACATTAGTTGCACTTGTGTCCTTTTACCTAATATATTGTGGGTAATTCTACCAACATTAATACAACATCTTGGTATCTTTGTAGACGTTTCGCCATCCAGTGGCTTTATCAGTACAATACAAGGACATAACGTGAAGACTGCAGACTTATATTTAAAAGATGAGGTAATCAGTCCCTGAGTCTTGGTGCTCTTCAACTCCAAGGCTGAGGGACTGATGACGCCACTGGCTGGCGAAAAATGTTACATATGTCTAATTCTTCCTCTTGTCGGAGTTGTCTACCATTCATGTACATCAATGAATGTGTCGTTGAGTCCACGAGAGACAGAGGGAACAAACTGCCATAAATGGAATTAAGACAAATCTCAAATACTTTTTCTCATATGCACAATCCAGGCGCAAAAATAAACTAGCATCGGGCACATACTTGAAGGAGAGAGAACGTACGCTGGTGATAATAAGGAAATGAGTGAAACCTTGGAGTCAAAATGCGACTCTGAGCAGAGAACCCAAAGATCGACGACCCAAGTGAGTTTGTCAAGAGTGAGACTTTAAACTCTGCCGACATCTAGTTAACTTCTGGTGAAAACCCTAACTCTACTTCACCTTGAAGTTAGTGATGTAGCATGCACAATACATCACTGCTAGTAACGTTACTGCTAGTAACGTTACTTTAAGGTCCACCACTGCTAGTAACGTTACTTTGACTACTGTTATTTCGTATAGATCATCACCTTCGATCCAAATAACAATAATAATTAAAAATAAATAATTTTATCTTCCCAAAAGATACGATTCTGTTAACAACTGATTTACACAAGCTGTTTTTAACGTTGAAAATCCCATAGATATGTACAGATGTTTCCCCCATATCATTATTTCTGCATTTTAAAGCTCTCATATTTTTTACTTGTCGGAAGATTTAATAAATTTTCCTATTATTATTATTATTATTATTATTATTATTATCATCAACTCCGGTATTTTCAACATGACAGCTTATCCGTGTTATCCAGTAGACTGTGACATATGTATAACAGTGTTAAGGGCCCCTAACATCGTGCAAGTTGTGGGCCCCTAACGTAATGCCAATGGTGGGCCCCTGACAGTGCCAGTGGTGGGTTCCTAACACAGTGCCAGTGGTGGGCTCCTAACAGAGCCAGTGGTGGGCCCCTGACCAGATGACTTCAGCAGCCAGACGGGAACATTACCATCTGAAGCAGCAGGATTACCATCATGGCTTCCTGTGATCACGTGTCTTACCCATCTTGGCACCCCTGGCTCTTCCTTCCCTCGTACCCGTGCCCAGCACCCTGGGCACCCCCCTCCAGCGTGGTGATGGGGCACGTCAAGATAGTTATCTTGTGTGTCAGGTTGTGCCCACTCCTGTCACCGGCTGTTTGTCCTGCCCGTCACCTCCTGTCACCCTCCACAACTTTCGCCTTAATCAGCACTGTACGAGGCGCTATGGAAGTTATCTTCAAGGTGATAACCTCACACTACGTCTTCCCAGACCTGTCATCTTGATAACCTCACTACATTCCTTCCAGGAGTGTTATTTTGAAGGTGATAACCCCACACTACACGTTCTCCCATCAGTTATCTTGAAGATAACCTCTAAAAGCTTCACATTAAATGCCTATAAAAAAATTGAACTCTCAAAGTTGAACCTTCCGAAGACGAGCTAAAGAAGTGAAAAATAAAACTCAAGAAAATGACAAATCTTTATTTTCTTGGCTAAACCAAGTTAAGAAAAACTCGTGACTTGACGAAACCAAATCTATTATTGTCTTCTGGCAGTGTGACTGATGTAGCAGCCAGGCTTAGGTTAAGTTACTAGTACTTCTGGTAGTTTTACACACACATGATCAAACTAAATGTAATATATATTTAGGTAAAACTTGCGATTTTGGCTTAAATAGCAACGCTCTTCTTGCCATATAAGACAAGCGAAAATTTGTGTATGTAATAATTTCGCAAAAATCATTCAGAATCTAACGAAAAAAATATATTTCATTGTGTTTGTTTATTATTAAATTATTGTAAACGTATCTAAAATATATTTAGTTGGGTTAGGCTAAATTAAATTGCGCTTGTTATAATAAGGTTAGGTAGGTTTTCAAAGTTTATTTTGGTACAAAATTATAAATTTTTACATAAACATAAATTAAAAAAATATATCTTTAAACGTATAAGAGAAAATTTTAGAAAGGACTTAATTTTAGATGAGTTCTTGCTAATTGACCAGTTTTACCTATTAGGCACGACATATATATATGTGTGTGTGTGTGTGATGTCAATAACGTATGAACACAAGATACCAGAAATTCTCTAGCTTAGTGTATTTGTGATGTGTTTAGGCGTAGTTGGTAGGCCTTGTGTGCCAGCATATACTGGCAGACTAGCGTCCACAGGCTGGAGGGACATGGAGCGCACCATAAGCTGGTCGCTTCGGCTACAAAATTTAATTCAGTGTAGAGATTATGAGGAGCGAGTGCTTCTTCACACCACCTACACATAATATCCTCTGTTATGACACCTCTATGTGACGAGACACCTGGAAGGGCTGAGTGACAGAAGCGTGGCGTGTGTGTGCAAGAGAAGTGTATGAGGGTTAGAGAGAGAGAGAGGAAATGTAGAGGGGATGAGGAAGAGTGAGGATATTTAATCCAGCAGACGAGGCAGTGAAGTATAACAACAGTGATGTGTATCTTGTGTTTGTTGTGGTGGTGTTAGTAACCTGACTCACTACACCTTCACCCCTCCCTCTTCCACCACCACCCCACCCACCCCTCCACATACACGCGGAGTCCCTAAATTATAGTTCGGAAATTAATTTTAGAACATAAAACAAACAACGGAACAAAAACTACATTTAATGCAGAAACAAACACACGCTCACACACACGCTCACACACACGCTCACACACACGCTCACACACAAGCTCACACACGCTCACACACACGCTCACACACGCTCACACACACGCTCCACGCCACACGCCTCACAGTCACACACAAGCTCACACACACGCTCACACACACCACACAGCCACACACGCTCACACACACGCTCACCACACGCTCACACGCACTCACACACAGCTCACACACGCTCACACACAGCTACACACGCTCACACACGCTCACACCGCTCCACACTACACACACCCACACACGCTCACACACACGCTCACACCACGCACACGCTCACACACACGCTCACACACGCCACACCTACACACACCATCACCACACACGCTCACACACGCTCACACACACGCTCACACACGCTCACACACACCACACACGCTCCACACACGCTCACACACACGCTCACACACGCTCACACACGCTCACACACACGCTCACACACACGCTCACACACACGCTCACACACGCTCACACACGCTCACACACGCTCACACACGCTCACACACGCTCACACACGCTCCCACGCTCACAACGCTCACACACGCTCACACACGCTCACACACACGCTCACACACGCTCACACACACGCTCCCACACAGCTCCCACACACACGCTCACACACGCTCACACAGCTTACGCTCACACTCACGCTCACACACGCTCACACACACGCTCACACACGCTCACACACGCTCACACACGCTCACACACACGCTCACACACGCTCACACACGCTCCACGCTCACACGCTCACACACTCGCACACACGCTCACACACACGCCACACACACGCTCACACACGCTCACACGCACACGCTTCACGCTCATCACACGCTCCACACACGCTCACACACGCCACACACACGCTCACACACGTCACACACGTCACACACGCTCACACACGCCTCACACACGCTCACACACACGCTCAAACACGCTCACACACACGCTTCACACACCACACACGCTCACACACGCTCACACACGCTCACACACGCTCACACACGCTCACACACGCTCACACACGCTCACACACACGCTCACACACGCTCCACACGCTGCTCACACACGCTCACAACGCTCACATCACACGCTCACACACGCTCACACACGCTCACACGCTTCACACACGCTCACACCGCTCACCACTCAAACACGCTCACAACGCTCACACACGCTCACACGCTCACACACCTTCGCTCACACACAGCTCACACACACGCTCACACAACGCTACACACGCTCACACACCGCTCACACACGCTCACACACGCTTCACTAACCGCTCACACACACGCTCACACGCTCACACACGCTCACACACGCTCACAGCTCACCACACGCTCACACACGCTGCCACACGCTCACACACGCTCACACACACGCTCACACACACGCTCACACACGCTCACACACGCTCCACACACGCTCACACACACGCTCCACACACGCTCACACACGCCACGCTCACACACGCTCACACACGCTCACACACAGCTCACACACCGCTTCCACACACACGCTCACACACGCTCACACACGCTCACACACAGCTCACACACGCTCACACAGCTCACACACCGCTCACACACGCTCACACACGCTCACACACACGCTCACACACGCTCACACACACGCTCACACACACGCTCACACACACGCTCACACACACGCTCACACACACGCTCACACACACACACACGCCCCGATGGCATGGTGGCTAGCGCTCTTGCTTCACGCACGGAGGGCCCGGGTTCAATTCCCGGCGGGACGGAAACATGTGCCTAGGACAAAATGGTAACTAACACACACACATACACACACACAAACACATACACTCACACACAAACACACACACACAGACCAAGTATCAAAATATTGGAAAAAGTTGTAGAGAATGTAATGAAACTTAAAACTAATATAGAACTCTGGGAGTATATGTTAGAACTACCTGGCTGTGATTGCTGGCGGGATGCACCAGCTGGTGACCCACAGGAACCACCTGGCTGTGATGGCTGGAAGGCTGCACCAGCTGGTAACTCATACGAGTGCAGCAGCTTCTGTACTAATGGGGAAGCGCTAAACACTTAAAATCATAGCCTTGGTAATAGGAGGTGATCAGGTTTGATCCGAGGAAAATCAGGTACGTTTCCTTGGATCAAGAGCCCTTCACCAGCATCCAGACAGGTGAAGGTCCGAGTACCCCCAGGTAGGTGATTAATATACAGTGATACCTCTCATATCCGAACTATATGGGTCGAGACCGGTTCGGAACACCGAGTTTCCGGATACGTGAGGGGGAAAACAAATGCGCATCCGGTGCGTCATATCGACGACGGGGTTGTAGGTTTAAAAAGCGAGTCCAACGTCGTCTGGCGGTGGGACCAGACACTCTGGCCTTGAATAACAGCCTCCCAGATTTCTGCTACTACCACGTTGTTGTAGGTACCACTAGCACGTTGTAGGTACCACTAGCACGTTGTAGGTACCACTAGCACGTTGTTGTAGGTACCACTAGCACGTTGTTGTAGGTACCACTAGCACGTTGTTGTAGGTACCACTAGCACGTTGTTGTAGGTACCACTAGCACGTTGTTGTAGGTACCACTAGCACGTTGTTGTAGGTACCACTAGCCCGTTGTTGTAGGTACCACTAGCCCGTTGTTGTAGGTACCACTAGCACGTTGTTGTAGGTACCACTAGCACGTTGTTGTAGGTACCACTAGCACGTTGTAGGTACCACTAGCACGTTGTTGTAGGTACCACTAGCACGTTGTTGTAGGTACCACTAGCACGTTGTTGTAGGTACCACTAGCACGTTGTTGTAGGTACCACTAGCACGTTGTTGTAGGTACCACTAGCACGTTGTAGGTACCACTAGCACGTTGTTGTAGGTACCACTAGCCGTTGTAGGTACCACTAGCCGTTGTTGTAGGTACCATTAGCCGTTGTTGTAGGTACCACTAGCCCGTTGTTGTAGGTACCACTAGCCCGTTGTTGTAGGTACCACTAGCCCGTTGTTGTAGGTACCACTAGCCCGTTGTTGTAGGTACCACTAGCCCGTTGTTGTAGGTACCACTAGCCCGTTGTAGGTACCACTAGCCCGTTGTTGTAGGTACCACTAGCCCGTTGTTGTAGGTACCACTAGCCCGTTGTTGTAGGTACCACTAGCCCGTTGTTGTAGGTACCACTAGCCCGTTGTTGTAGATACCACTAGCCCGTTGTTGTAGGTACCACTAGCCCGTTGTTGTAGGTACCACTAGCCCGTTGTTGTAGGTACCACTAGCCCGTTGTTGTAGGTACCACTAGCCCGTTGTAGGTACCACTAGCCCGTTGTTGAGGTACCACTAGCCGTTGTTGTGGTACCACTGGCCCGTTGTTGTAGGTACCACTGGCCCGTTGTTGTAGGTACCACTGGCCCGTTGTTGTAGGTACCACTGGCCCGTTGTTGTAGATACCACTAGCCCGTTGTTGTAGGTACCACTAGCCCGTTGTTGTAGGTACCACTAGCCCTGTTGTAGGTACCACTAGCCTGTTGTAGGTACCACTAGCCCGTTGTTGTAGGTACCACTAGCCCGTTGTTGTAGGTACCACTAGCCCGTTGTTGTAGGTACCACTAGCCCGTTGTTGTAGGTACCACTAGCCCGTTGTTGTAGGTACCACTGGCCCGTTGTTGTAGGTACCACTGGCCCGTTGTTGTAGGTACCACTGGCCCGTTGTTGTAGGTACCACTAGCCCGTTGTTGTAGGTACCACTAGCCCGTTGTTGTAGGTACCACTAGCCCGTTGTTGTAGGTACCACTAGCCCGTTGTTGTAGGTACCACTAGCCCGTTGTTGTAGAGTACCACTAGCCCGTTGTTGTAGGTACCACTAGCCCGTTGTTGTAGGTACCACTAGCCCGTTGTTGTAGGTACCACTAGCCCGTTGTTGTAGGTACCACTAGCCCGTTGTTGTAGGTACCACTAGCCCGTTGTTGTAGGTACCACTAGCCCGTTGTTGTAGGTACCACTGGCCCGTTGTTGTAGGTACCACTGGCCCGTTGTTGTAGGTACCACTAGCCCGTTGTTGTAGGTACCACTAGCCCGTTGTTGTAGGTACCACTACTATGTTGTGTACCCAGGTTGTTGTGGGATACCACTGGCCCGTTGTTGTAGGTACCACTAGCCCGTTGTTGTAGGTACCACTAGCCCGTTGTTGTAGGTACCACTAGCCGTTGTTGTAGGTACCACTAGCCCGTTGTTGTAGGTACCACTAGGCCCGTTGTTGTAGGTACCACTAGCCCGTTGTTGTAGGTACCACTGGCCCGTTGTTGTAGGTACCACTGGCCCGTTGTTGTAGGTACCAATGGCCCGTTGTAGGTACCACTAGCCCGTTGTTGTAGGTACCACTAGCCCGTTGTAGGTACCACTAGCCCGTTGTTGTAGGTACCACAAGCCCGTTGTAGTAGGTACCACTAGCCCGTTGTTGTAGGTACCACTAGCACGTTGTTGTAGGTACCACTAGCACGTTGTTGTAGGTACCACTAGCACGTTGTTGTAGGTACCACTAGCCCGTTGTTGTAGGTACCACTAGCACGTTGTTGTAGGTACCACTAGCACGTTGTTGTAGGTACCACTAGCACGTTGTTGTAGGTACCACTAGCACGTTGTTGTAGGTACCAAGCTCTGTGGCTTCCCCATCACTTTTCTTTCGACACTTTTTCGAGTTTTTGAGGCGACCAGGGCCTGTTCGGATATTGGCGAGGTTCGGATAATGATAGGCCGGATATGCGAGGTATCACTGTATCTCCCTCTGTCTCTACTCCCGTTATATATATATATATATATATATGTGAGGTCAACGACATCATAAAGAGAACCCTTGCTACAGCTGGATGCCCAGCTGAGAGAGAGCCTCGATCACTAGCAGCCAACAATACCCACAACCCAGCAAACCGCCCCGACGGGATCACCATCTATCCTTGGAAGAATGGCAAGCTCTTAGCATGGGACTATACCTGTGTGTCGACACTGGCTGACACCTACATCCATCACAGTGTAGGGCGACAGGGACTAGCTGCTGACCACAGAGAGGAGTACAAGATCGGCAAGTACAGGGACATAAGCCAACAGTATCAATTTGTCCCAGTGGGATCAGAGACCTTGGGAGCGTGGGGAAAAAAATGCAACACGTTTCCTTAAAGAACTGGGTTCCAGACTCATCGACACCACCAGGGACCCAAGGGCAGCCACGTTCATGTTCCAGCGTCTCAGCGTGGCCATCCAGAGGGGAAACGCATGCTGCATACTTGGCTCGTGTCCGGCTTCGGAGGAGCTGGAGGAGATTCATAATCTTTGACATATTGTACCATTGTATTCATATTCATGTTTGTGTTTTCTATCAATGTATTCTGTCTATTAATAAAGCATTCATATATATATATATATATATATATATATATATATATATATATATATATATATATATATATATATATATATATATATATATATATAGAATATTCAAATGGCTTCAGGAAGAAATACAAATATTCTTCCTTGAAGCCTTTTTATCCACTTCTCCGAGGCTATGAGTCCCACAATTTGCACCAGAGGTGGACCCCATCCTCATATATATATATATATATATATATATATATATAATGTAGTGCCTAATAGGTAAAACTGGTCAATTAGCAAGAACTCGTTTAAAATTAAGTCCTTTCTAAAAGAAATTCTTATACGTTTAAAGATATATTTTTTCCATTTATGTTAATGTAAAAATTTATAATTTTGTACCAAGAGAAACTTTGAAAACTTACCTAACCTTATTATAACAAGCGCAATTTAATTAAGCCTAACCCAACTAAATATATTTTAGATACGTTTACAATAATTTAATAATAAATAAACACAATGAAATATATTTTTTTCGTTAGGTTCAGAATGATTTTTTCGAAATTATTGCATACACAAATTTTCGCTTGTCTTATATGGCAAGAAGAGCGTTGCTATTTAAGCGAAAATCCCAAGTTTTATCTAATCGGCACGACATATATATATATATATATATATACGATGGGGTCCAACACTGGTGCAAATTGTGGGACCCATAGCCTCGAAGAAGTGGATAAAAAGCCTTTAAAGAAGAATATTTGGATTTCTTCCTGAAGCCATTTGAATATTCCACTTCCCCTACCACCCCATCTTTTAATTTTTTTTACCAATATGTATATTTTATTACATAATATGGTACAAAAGATTTAAGAGATACATTGTTGATTATATATATATATATATATATATATATATATATATATATATATATATATATATATATATACCAAGCTTTGTTGATTACTAAGTTCATTTAGGTACAGGTACACATAAATACAGTTACACAAATTATCATACATTGTAACATGGGTATAAATTACCCAGGATAACCCAAAAAAGTGACTTATTTCTATTATGGTGCTTCAGTTGATACAAGCACCAGACAAGACTGGTCCAGGGTCGGGCTCAGGCAGTAGGCAGAACCCTCGAAACCCACCAAAGATATATCAAAGTTACATTCTCTCTCTCGCGGATACCTACATGCACCACCAGCAGGTAGGAATATGAATGTTGGAGATATAGTGATGGACTAACCTACCTGCTGTGTGTGAGGGGATACCTGTGCCTCCCTCCTCCCTCCCTGCAGATACCTACACACACACACACTACCAAAGCTGCCTACTTCTTAGAGACTTCATCATGGGAGTCTTTTCAGAGGGGAGAATCGTCGAGTCTATACCACCTTTCACTGAGGGGAATCACTCGCGCCTTTGGTGGCGGCACCAGCTTACTCCCTTCCCCTCCCCTCTAACCCCCATCACTCCCCCGAGAGCCCCATACTCCCTACTTAATTCCCCCTAGGGCCCCCTACCTTCCTCTCCTACTACTGCTACCACCACCACTACTACTACTTCCACTACTACTACTACCACTACTATTGCTACTACCACTACTACTACCACTACTACTGCTACTACTACCACTACTACCACCACTACTACTGCTACTACTACCACTACTATACTACAACTACTGCTACTACTACCACTACTATACTACCACTACTACTACCACATACTACTACCACATACTACTACTACCACCACCACTACTACTACCACCACCACTACTACTGCTACCACTAATGGTACTACCACTACTACTGCTACTACCACTACTACTACCACTACTACTACTACCACTACTGCTACTACCACTACTACCACTACTACTGCTACTACCACTACTACTGCTACTACCACTACTACTGTTACTACCACTACTACTGCTACTACCACTACTACTGCTACTACCACTACTATTGTTACTACCACTACTACTGTTACTACCACTACTACTGCTACTACCACTACTACTGTTACTACCACTACTACTGTTACTACCACTACTACTGTTACTACCACTACTACTGTTACTACCACTACTACTGTTACTACCACTACTACTGTTACTACCACTACTACTGTTACTACCACTACTACTGTTACTACCACTACTACTGCTACTACCACTACTACTGTTACTACCACTACTACTGTTACTACCACTACTACTGCTACTACCACTACTACTGTTACTACCACTACTACTGCTACTACCACTACTACTGTTACTACCACTACTACTGCTACTACCACTACTACTGCTACTACCACTACTACTGTTACTACCACTACTACTGCTACTACCACTACTACTCTACTCTACCAACTACACTGCTACTACCACTACTACTGCTACTACTACCTACTACTGCTACTACCACTACTACTGCTACTACCACTACTACTGCTACTACCACTACTACTGCTACTACCACTACTACTGTTACTACCACTACTATATGCTATCATTTCATTTAGGTATATTTTTTGAATGATGAAATGGAAGGTTGTAACAATATTGCAGAAGAGAGGAAAATAAAGGGAGATGAGAGAAGGAACGAGAGATAGAAGGAACGAGAGAGAGAACGAGAGGTCAAACCCTATGTAAAAATAGAGAAAGAGAGAAAGATAGAATTTTAGAGGTAAGGAGAGGAGAATAATGAAGGAGAAGAATGAGAAAATAATAGAAGGATAATGAAAAAGAGAATAAAAGATCAAGAGAATGAAACAGGCAGATCTGGAATAAGAGGAAATAAATAAAAAAGGCGAATATATAAAAACAGAATAGGAGAGGGGGAGGAAGAATGAGGGATGGAGAATAAAGAGAAAAATGGAAAGAGAGAGAGAATAACGTACGACATATTCTAATATAGTGTATGAAATATAAAGATAACAGAATAAGTGCAGCTGAAAACCTCAAGACTGAGGGACTGACCACCTCAAACTTGCTTCCTCAAGACTGAGGGACTGACCACCTCAAACTTGCTTCCTCAAGACTGAGGGACTGACCACCTCAAACTTGCTTCCTCAAGACTGAGGGACTGACCACCACAAACTTGCTTCCTCAAGACTGAGGGACTGACCACCTCAAACTTGCTCCTCGCCACCTTGTATCTACATTTCCACTACTATTATCTCCTCTGCATTTCGAATGAAAAAACCAGAGCAGGCGAAACGTCATTAAAGATACCAAAGTGTTGGACATGTGTCTTCCTCAAATATACTTCATATAAACCATCAGAATATACGTCATGCAAGGAGATATGAAATATTTTGTAGAGTTCTGAAACTACCCAGAGAGATTTCCTACATTTTAATAATTTTTAAATCAAAGATTATATCCTAGGTAGTAGGTTGGTAGACAGCAACCACCCAGGGAGGTACTACCGTCCTGTGGTAATCCGTTGGTAGACAGCAACCACCCAGGGAGGTACTACCGTCCTGTGGTAGTAGGTTGATAGACAGAAACCACCCAGGGAGGTACTACCGTCCTGTGGTAGTAGGTTGATAGACAGCAATCACCCAGGGAGGTACTACCGTCCTGTGGTAGTAAGTTGGTAGACAGCAACCACCCAGGGAGGTACTACCGTCCTGTGGTAGTAGGTTGATAGACAGAAACCACCCAGGGAGGTACTACCGTCCTGTGGTAGTAGGTTGATAGCAACCACCCAGGGAGGTACTACCGTCCTGTGGTAGTAAGTTGGTAGACAGCAACCACCCAGGGAGGTACTACCGTCATGTGGTAGTAGGTTGATAGACAGAAACCACCCAGGGAGGTACTACCGTCGTGTGGTAGTAGGTTGATAGACAGCAACCACCCAGGGAGGTACTACCGTCCTGTGGTAGTAGGTTGGTAGACAGCAACCACAGAGGGAGGTACTACCGTCCTGTGGTAGTAGGTTGGTAGACAGCAACCACAGAGGGAGGTACTACCGTCCTGCCAATTGTTTTACATGATGGTAGGATTGCTGGTGTGTCTTTTTCTGTCTCATAAACACACGGGATAACAGGTTCGTCTTGCTACTTCTACTTACACTTAGGTCATGCATGTACAAGCATATATATATATATATATATATATATATATATATATATATATATATATATATATATATATATATATATATATATATATCATACCCCATCTGGATTTCCTTCTATTTTCTTACTAGTTCTTGTTTATTTCCTTTTATTTCCATGGGGAAGTGGAACAGAATTCTTCCTCCGTAAGCCATGCGTATCGTAAGAGGACTACTAAAGTGCCGGGAGCAAGGGGCTAGTAACCCATTCTCCTGTATACATTACTATTTTTTTTTTTTGGGGGGGGGGGTTACCCTGCCTTAAAGGGATGTGGCTGGTGCGTTGAAAGAGACAGACAGACACAGGAGCCAGGAGCTGAGTCTCGACCCCTGCAACCACAATTAGATGAGTACAGTTTTACCCAGCATGCACCGGAGGCCTCTGGACATTCAGATCTCGAATCCATACGAGGCAGAACATTCCTCTGAACTAATCTTCTTGGACTTCCTACTCATTTCTGCAACATTGCAAGCTCCTGATGTGTTGATTGCAACACGAAAAGCCTAGAGCTATCATTCAACTCCCCTCTGTGGTTGTTTTGCATCTTGTAAAACTTGTTCGTGATGATTCCACTACCGTAGATGACTTAAAACAGTTCTGTGTAACAATGTCTCACGCATTCGTACTCCTGACCGTCACGACCAGAAGAGCGTCACGACCAGAAGAGCGTCACGACCAGAAGACCGTCACGACCATAAGACCGTCACGACCATAAGACCGTCACGACCATAAGACCGTCACGACCAGAAGACCGTCACGACCAGTAGGCCGTCACGACCAATAGGCAGCATCACCACTATAAAACTAGAAGGGCGGGGAGGAGGGAAAAAGAGGAAATCGACAAAAGGATTAACGCGACCCTAACCTGAACTGTAAGGAGAGAGAGAGAGAGAGAGAGAGAGAGTGAGAGAGAGAGAGAAAACAGGTGGATAGAGAAAGTGGTGGAAAGGAGATCAAAGGAGAGAGAGGAAGGGATGGATAAAGAGGAAGGACGAGGGGGGGGGTTAAAGAAGAGGGGAACGCTGGCAACACCAGATAAAGGTGAAAAAGAAAACATAAATCAGAATTACTGAACAAATAAAAATACTGAGTTTCCAGAGTTTTTCTACTCCCGGAGCCCAGTCCTGGGCCAGGCTCGTCTGGTGCTTGCCTGGTCAACCAGGCTGTTGCTGTCCGTGGCCTGCTGGCCCATATATCCATTACAGCCTGGTTGATCTAGCACTTGGAGATACGTGTCGAGTTTCCTCTTGAAGACTTCCACACTTGTCCCAGCAGTGTTTCTCATAACTTCTGGTAAGATGTTGAACAGTCTGGGGCCAGGGATGTTGATACAATGTTCTCTTATTGTCCCCACGGCTCCTTTGCGTTTCACTGGGTTTATTTTGCGCTTCCCATATTTCTTACTCATGTATGTTATTATGGCAGTCTGTAACTTTGATCCTAGGATCTCGAGTACTTTCCACACATATATATAATAATGTATCTCTCCTCCGCTCCAATAAGTATATACTTAGAACTTTAAGGCGTTCAAAGTAATTTAAATACTTTATTGGCCTATGTGCACCGTTAATGATCTCTGTATCTGTCTCCAGCTATGACATTTCTCCTGCCCTGAACGAAGACGTTAACAATAGACAATATTCTATGAGAGAACGAATTATTTTAATAATGTTACCATTGACATTATTTTCCTTCTTTTGAAAGTTCTCATTATCCACCCCGTCATTTTCCTGGCTGTCGTGACATTTGCATTAGTGTGTTTTTTGAAAGAAAGGTCGGCTGACATAATTACTCCCAGGTCTTTCACCCGTTCCTTTAGTTCTATTTGATAATCGTCTTGAGTTTTGTATATAGTGAACATTTTGAGTTCATTATTCATTCCATACCTCAGCAGCTGGAACTTATCACCAGTGAGCGTCATGTTGTTTTCCTTATATCTAATTGCATTTTTTTGTTTTCTACCGAGGTGATTTTTATGCTTATACAAAACTCTGATGGGTGGTGAATGTTGCAACAAGGAGAAGGCTGGAGGCAGTGGAGATGTCGTGTCTGAGGGCAATGTGTGGTGTGAATATAATGCAGAGAATTCGTAGTTTGGAACTTAGGAGGAGGTGCGGGATTACCAAAACGTTTATCCAGAGAGCTGAGGAGGGGTTGTTGAGGTGGTTCGGACATGGAGAGAGGCTGGAACAAAATAGAATGACTTCGAGTGTATAAATCTGTAGTGGAGGGAAAGCGGGGTAGGGGTTAGCCTAGGAAAGGTTGGAGAGAGGGGGTAAAGGAGGTTTTGTGTGCGAGGGGCTTGGACTTCCAGCAAGCATGTGTGAGTGTATTTGATAGGAGTGAATGGAGACAAATGGTTTTTAATACTTGACGTGCTGTTGGAGTGTGAGCAAAGTAACATTTATGAAGGGATTCAGGGAAACCGGCAGGCCGGACTTGAGTCCTGGAGATGGGAAGTACAGTGCCTGCACTCTGAAGGAGGGGGGGGGGTGTTAATGTTGCAGTTTTATAACTGTAGTGTAAGCGCGCCTCTGGCAAGACAGTGATGGAGTGAATGATGATCAAAGTTTTTTTTTCGGGCCACCCTGCCTTGGTGGGAATCGGCCGATGTGTTAATAATAATAATAAATGAAGATAAACAACAGAGGAGCCAGGACCTAGTTACTAGGGTTATCTTCCTTCTCCTTGGATCAAACCTCATTGCTTACCATTCGTACTGTCTTAGTGTTTCCTTCAGGAAGCACTAAGTGGTGTCCTCCCTTGTACAGTCAGTGGTGTCCTCCCATGTACAGTCAGTGGTGTCCTCCCATGTACAGTCAGTGGTGTCCTCCCATGTACAGTCAGTGGTGTCCTCCCATGTACAGTCAGTGGTGTCCTCCCATGTACAGTCAGTGGTGTCCTCCCATGTACAGTCAGTGGTGTCCTCCCATGTACAGTCAGTGGTGTCCTCCCATGTACAGTCAGTGGTGTCCTCCCATGTACAGTCGGTGGTGTCCTCCCATGTACAGTCAGTGTGTCCTCCATGTACAGTCGGTGGTGTCCTCCCATGTACAGTCAGTGGTGTCCTCCCATGTACAGTCGGTGGTGTCCTCCCATGTACAGTCGGTGGTGTCCTCCCATGTACAGTCGGTGGTGTCCTCCCATGTACAGTCGGTGGTGTCCTCCCATGTACAGTCGGTGGTGTCCTCCCATGTACAGTCGGTGGTGTCCTCCCATGTACAGTCGGTGGTGTCCTCCCATGTACAGTCGGTGGTGTCCTCCCTGTACAGTCGGTGGTGTCCTCCCTGTACAGTCGGTGGTGTCCTCCCTTGTACAGTCGGTGGTGTCCTCCCTTGTACAGTCGGTGGTGTCCTCCCTTGTACAGTCGGTGGTGTCCTCCCTTGTACAGTCGGTGGTGTCCTCCCTTGTACAGTCGGTGGTGTCCTCCTTGTACAGTCGGTGGTGTCCTCCCTTGTACAGTCGGTGGTGTCCTCCTTGTACAGTCGGTGGTGTCCTCCCTTGTACAGTCGGTGGTGTCCTCCCTTGTACAGTCGGTGGTGTCCTCCCTTGTACAGTCGGTGGTGTCCTCCCCCGTCGGGTCCTCCTGTACAGTCGGTGGTGTCCTCCCTTGTACAGTCGGTGTGTCGTCCTCCCCCTTGTACAGTCGGTGGTGTCCTCCCCCTTGTACAGTCGGTGGTGTCCTCCCCCTTGTACAGTCGGTGGTGTCCTCCCCCTTGTACAGTCGGTGGTGTCCTCCCCCTTGTACAGTCGGTGGTGTCCTCCCCTTGTACAGTCGGTGGTGTCCTCCCCTTGTACAGTCGGTGGTGTCCTCCCCTTGTACAGTCGGTGGTGTCCTCCCTTGTACAGTCGGTGGTGTCCTCCCCTTGTACAGTCGGTGGTGTCCTCCCCCTTGTACAGTCGGTGGTGTCCTCCCCCTTGTACAGTCGGTGGTGTCCTCCCCCTTGTACAGTCGGTGGTGTCCTCCCCCTTGTACAGTCGGTGGTGTCCTCCCCCTTGTACAGTCGGTGGTGTCCTCCCCCTTGTACAGTCGGTGGTGTCCTCCCCTTGTACAGTCGGTGGTGCCTCCTCCCCTTGTACAGTCGGTGGTGTCCTCCCCTTGTACAGTCGGTGGTGTCCTCCCCTTGTACAGTCGGTGGTGTCCTCCCCTTGTACAGTCGGTGGTGTCCTCCCCTTGTACAGTCGGTGGTGTCCTCCCCGGCTTGTGACAGTCGGTGGTGTCCTCCCCTTGTACAGTCGGTGGTGTCCTCCCCTTGTACAGTCGGTGGTGTCCTCCCCTTGTACAGTCGGTGGTGTCCTCCCCTTGTACAGTCGGTGGTGTCCTCCCTGTACAGTCGGTGGTGTCCTCCCCTTGTACAGTCGGTGGTGTCCTCCCTTGTACAGTCGGTGGTGTCCTCCCCTGACAGTCGTGGTGTCCTCCCGACAGTCGGTGGTGTCCTCCCTGTACAGTCGGTGGTGTCCTCCCCTTGTACAGTCGGTGGTGTCCTCCTTGTACAGTCGGTGGTGTCCTCCCTGTACAGTCGGTGGTGTCCTCCCTTGTACAGTCGGTGGTGTCCTCCCCTTGTACAGTCGGTGGTGTCCTCCCTTGTACAGTCGGTGGTGTCCCCTGTCAGCGTGGTGTCCCCTTGTACAGTCGGTGGTGTCCTCCCTTGTACAGTCGGTGGTGTCCTCCCTTGTACAGTCGGTGGTGTCCTCCCCTGTACAGTCGGTGGTGTCCTCCCCTTGTACAGTCGGTGGTGTCCTCCCCTTGTACAGTCGGTGGTGTCCTCCCTTGTACAGTCGGTGGTGTCCTCCTTGTACAGTCGGTGGTGTCCTCCCCTTGTACAGTCGGTGGTGTCCTCCCTTGTACAGTCGGTGGTGTCCTCCCTTGTACAGTCGGTGGTGTCCTCCCTTGTACAGTCGGTGGTGTCCCCTTGTACAGTCGGTGGTGTCCTCCCCTTGTACAGTCGGTGGTGTCCTCCCCTGTACAGTCGGTGGTGTCCTCCCTTGTACAGTCGGTGGTGTCCTCCCCTTGTACAGTCGGTGGTGTCCTCCCCTTGTACAGTCGGTGGTGTCCTCCCCTTGTACAGTCGGTGGTGTCCTCCCCTTGTACAGTCGGTGGTGTCCTCCTTGTACAGTCGGTGGTGTCCTCCTTGTACAGTCGGTGGTGTCCTCCCCTTGTACAGTCGGTGGTGTCCTCCCCTTGTACAGTCGGTGGTGTCCTCCCCTTGTACAGTCGGTGGTGTCCTCCCCTTGTACAGTCGGTGGTGTCCTCCCTTGTACAGTCGGTGGTGTCCTCCCCCTTGTACAGTCGGTGGTGTCCTCCCCCTTGTACAGTCGGTGGTGTCCTCCCCCTTGTACAGTCGGTGGTGTCCTCCCCTGTACAGTGGTTCTGGTGGTGTTCCTCCCTTGTACAGTCGGTGGTGTCCTCCCCTTGTACAGTCGGTGGTGTCCTCCCCTTGTACAGTCGGTGGTGTCCTCCCTTGTACAGTCGGTGGTGTCCTCCCCTTGTACAGTCGGTGGTGTCCTCCCCTTGTACAGTCGGTGGTGTCCTCCTGTACAGTCGGTGGTGTCCCGTACAGTCGGTGGTGTCCTCCCCTTGTACAGTCGGTGGTGTCCTCCCTTGTACAGTCGGTGGTGTCCTCCCCTTGTACAGTCGGTGGTGTCCTCCCCCTTGTACAGTCGGTGGTGTCCTCCCCCTTGTACAGTCGGTGGTGTCCTCCCCCTTGTACAGTCGGTGGTGTCCTCCCCCTTGTACAGTCGGTGGTGTCCTCCGCCTTGTACAGTCGGTGGTGTCCTCCCCCTTGTACAGTCGGTGGTGTCCTCCCCCTTGTACAGTCGGTGGTGTCCTCCCCCTTGTACAGTCGGTGGTGTCCTCCCCCTTGTACAGTCGGTGGTGTCCTCCCTCGTACAGTCATTGGCACCCTCCCTCGTACAGTCAGTGGCACCCTCCCTCGTACAGTCAGTGGCACCCTCCCTCGTACAGTCAGTGGCACCCTCCCTCGTACAGTCAGTGTCACCCTCCCTCGTACAGTCAGTGGCACCCTCCCTCGTACAGTCAGTGGCACCCTCCCTCGTAAAGTCAGTGGCACCCTCCCTCGTAAAGTCAGTGGCACCCTCGTACAGTCAGTGTCACCATCACTGCTACTATCACCACTATGTACGGTGCACCAGCAGGAAACACTGCTGTGCTACAGATATAAGCGACTTACCTGGCTGGTGCAGCTTTTACTGCATCTAAATAATGTTCCTGGTTAAGAGCTTTACCTCTCCAGTGCGTGGAAAAAGTTGAGTGTTGGTACACGGAGGGCGAGAGCCATCACACCAGCCGGGATTACCTGGATCAACCACAAGACCACACTCAATACTCTACCTCGGTAGCTACACCTCACGACAGGGCGAGGGTGGAGCCTCTCAACCCAACACTGCTGGAGAACTGGAGCCTCTCAACCCAACACTGCTGGAGGACTGGAACCTCTCAACCCAACACTGCTGGAGAACTGGAGCCTCTCAACCCAACACTGCTGGAGGACTGGAACCTCTCAACCCAACACTGCTGGACGACTGGAGCCTCTCAACCCAACACTGCTGGACGACTGGAGCCTCTCAACCCAACACTGCTGGAGGACTGGAACCTCTCAACCCAACACTGCTGGAGGACTGGAGCCTCTCAACCCAACACTGCTGGAGGACTGGAGCCTCTCAACCCAACACTGCTGGAGGACTGGAGCCTCTCAACCCAACACTGCTGGAGGACTGGAGCCTCTCAACCCAACACTGCTGGAGGACTGGAGCCTCTCAACCCAACACTGCTGGAGGACTGGAGCCTCTCAACCCAACACTGCTGGAGGACTGGGTCTTCTCAACCCAACACTGCTGGAGGACTGGGTCTTCTCAACCCAACACTGCTGGACGGCTGGGTCCTCTCAACCCAACACTGCTGGAGGACTGGGTCCTCTCAACCCAACACTGCTGGAGGACTGGGTCCTCTCAACCCAACACTGCTGGAGGACTGGGTCCTCTCAACCCAACACTGCTGGAGGACTGGGTCCTCTCAACCCAACACTGCTGGAGGACTGGGTCCTCTCAACCCAACACTGCTGGAGGACTGGGTCCTCTCAACCCAACACTGCTGGAGGACTGGGTCCTCTCAACCCAACACTGCTGGAGGACTGGGTCCTCTCAACCCAACACTGCTGGAGGACTGGAGCCTCTCAACCCAACACTGCTGGAGGACTGGGTCTTCTCAACCCAACACTGCTGGAGGGCTGGGTCCTCTCAACCCAACACTGCTGGAGGGCTGGGTCCTCTCAACCCAACACTGCTGGAGGACTGGATCCTCTAAACCCAACACTGCTGGAGGACTGGATCCTCTAAACCCAACACTGCTGGAGGACTGGATCCTCTCAACCCAACACTGCTGGAGGGCTGGGTCTTCTCAACCCAACACTGCTGGAAGACTGGGTCCTCTCAACCCAACACTGCTGGAGGACTGGGTCCTCTCAACCCAACACTGCTGGAGGACTGGGTCCTCTCAACCCAACACTGCTGGAGGACTGGAGCCTCTCAACCCAACACTGCTGGAGGACTGGATCCTCTCAACCCAACACTGCTGGAGGACTGGGTCTTCTCAACCCAACACTGCTGGAGGGCTGGGTCCTCTCAACCCAACACTGCTGGAAGACTGGGTCCTCTCAACCCAACACTGCTGGAGGACTGGGTCCTCTCAACCCAACACTGCTGGAGGACTGGAGCCTCTCAACCCAACACTGCTGGAGGACTGGAGCCTCTCAACCCAACACTGCTGGAGGACTGGAGCCTCTCAACCCTCGCAAGAACATGCTGCCGGGTTAGTGACTTCGTCGTCCAAGGTGCCAGAGATGCCCCAGGCACAGCAGACTTAAAGTGCTTGAGAGTACACTCTATGCGGAGGGATTTCAGCTATTGGACGATAGTAAATTACAACGAAATAGTCTTGTTACCACATCAATATCCTAAGTTGAAACCAAGAGACAGGCGATTAACCGCGCCACTGATAATATTTTTGAGAGACTGTGAGTGCATGTGATCTGACGATCTCTGTAGTGCAGTACAGATGCTCAAACAAAATACGACCAATGAACGTGAGGGTCGAGTGAATAACTTTACGGAAAATGAACGAAGCCTTAGACACCCATACCTGTGTCCGTGGGTACGTAAGTACACTCAGCTCAAACTACAAGAAAACGCTAAGTAATGCATCCTGCAAAAGGAGCTGCAACATCCTAATAGATTGGGTCAGATATTGATTGAGCAGAGATAATTGAGATCGTTAAGGGAAAGCTTACTGTTCAAAGCAATCTTATGTTTAGTCAGTAACACAAAATAACCATATTATAATAAAAAACAAGCGCTAAACCCACAAGGGGCCATACAGCGCTGCCAAAATAACCGTAAATATGGAATATTCAGTCTGGAAAAAATATCTATCATGGATCCCAGAAGCCCAGCCCCATCTATCTCAATGCACTCAAAAGGAATAGTGCAGAGTGCAGCATATATTCTGAAGTGTTTAATATTTAAATATCTGTGTATCATAGACCAGTATTTAATATTCGAAGAATATTAAAAGAGGCATTTTCCAGGTACTGCACAAAAATCAAAGTGGCAAATTAAAATTTACATATCCCCAAATCCAATGTGAGGCATAATTTGAAGAGGTGCTAGAAGTTTGAAGACAGCCAGAATATGCATTCTTGAGTTACCGCACAAAATCCAACAGGTCTAAGTTTATTAACTAAGTAAATTTTCGAGATTCTACCAACACAAACTAAACATTGAGAATGTTCAGCATTTCTGAGACGTAGCAGACATAAAATACCTGAGTCGTTGAACACATGTTATTGTATCATACCACTTAAAAAACAACACTGTAGCCTATACACTCCATTAGCAATCCCAAAGTTGTGATAAGTAAGCAACAGCAGTGTTACAAGCATGAAGGTAACCAGTGTTACAAGCATGAAGGTAACCAGTGTTACAAGCATGAAGGTAACCAGTGTTACAAGCATGAAGGTAACCACAGGAGGGCCTTTTTCAAGTCATCCCACGGAAACCAAAACTCCAATTAGTCTATATTTGATCCGAGAACATCCACACATTCCAAAATATGCATGAACCTATTCCTAATTACAGTACAAGAGTCGCTCTCGTGTTAGGAATGAAAAGTTTAGGGGAAGAAACTTCAGGTAAACACTTCAAGGTACTCCTTCACGGATACTTAATTATAATTTATAATAGATAAGAGATAAAAAGTTACACAAACTATCATACATAGTAACATGTGTGAAAATTACCCACCAGGATAACCGAAAAAATTTGACAAATTGACTTTAAATTGGGGTCTTTGTAATATCTTATTATTTAAACTTTAAGAGTTAAAACAGATAACTCAAGTGTGTGAAAATCAATTACAATAAAAGGAGATAAACCAGGTAGCAATAGGGATGATAGTTGTGATCTGAATGACGAGTAAAGGAGTGTGGTAAAGGGTGACCAGAGTACAGCAAGGTGAGTACACACACAAACGGCCAGTTGGATGTGACGGTCATGGCTAAGCCGGAACCAAGACTCGTTGTTTGTGGGGCTTATCCTGGGGGGTAAAGGGGTTTGGTGGTGTTATCTGGGAAGCAGGGGGAGTGGGGCATCTGGGTGGTGCGGGGGAGGAAGACCGTGGGAGCTGCCAGTAGCCAGAGTTTAGGGAGGAAGATGCAGGAATCAACCAGGAGCATGTGTCACTGCCTCTGCCAGTGAGTCGCTGCCTGAACGTCACCGAAGTCGAATTATAACCAGAGTTTTGATAAGATGGGGAAGAAAGAAGGATGGGTAAGGATGGAAATGTGCGAAAATGGGTGGGAGGGGAGGGGAGGTGTTTGTAATAAACGTAAGTGGCCTAAGCACTCTTGACTAAAGAAATGCTTCCTAACATCTCTCTGACTCATGTGAGTCTTCAACTTCCAATTGTGACCCCTTGTTGCTGTGTCCCCTCTCTGGAACATCCTGTCTCTGTCCACCCTGTCAATTCCTCGCAGTATTTTATATGTCGTTATTATGTCTTCCCTAACCCTCCTGTCCTCCAGTGTCGTCAGGCCGATTTCCCTTAACTTTTCTTCGTAGGACATTTCCCTTAGCTCTGGAACTATCCTTGTTGCAAACCTTTGCACTTTTTCTAATTTCTTGACGTGCTTGACCAGGTGTGGGTTCCAAACTGGTGCTGCATACTCCAGTATGAGTCTGACGTACACGGTGTACAGAGAACGATTCCTTACTGAGGTATCGGAACGCTACTCTCAGGTTTGCCAGGCGCCCATATGCTGCAGCAGTTATCTGGTTGATGTGTGCTTCAGGAGATGTGCTCGGTATTATACTCACCCTAAGATCTTTTTTCTTGAGTGAGGTTTGCAGTCTTTGGCCACCTAGACTATACTCTACGGTCTTTGCATTTGGCGGGGTTAAATTCGAGGAGCCAGTTGCTGGACCAGGCGTCCAGCCTGTCCAGGTCTCTTTGTAGTCCTGCCTGATCCTCATCTGATTTAATTCTCCTCATTAACTTGAGTCTATCCCTTCCAACATGTCATTCACATATAACAAAAATAGCTCTGGTCCTAGGACTGACCCCTGTGGGACCCCGCTCGTCACAGGAGCCCACTGTGATACCTCATCCCGTATCATGACTCGTTGTTGCCTCCCTGTCAGGTAGTCTCTGATCCATTGGAGTGCCCTTCCTGTTATACATGCCTGATCCTCTAGCTTTTGCACTAATCTCTTGTGAGGAACTGTGTCGAAGTCCTTCTTGCAGTCCAAGAAAATGCAATCTACCTATCCCTCTCTCTCGTGTCTTACTTCCATTACCTTGTCATAAAACTCCAGTAGGTTTGTGACAAGATTTGCCTTCCATGAATCCGTGCTGGTTGTCGTTTATAAGCTTGTTCCGTCCTAGGTGCTCCACCGCTCTTCCCCTGATAATCTTCTCCATGACTTTGCATACTATATACGTCAGTGACACTGGTCTATAGTTTAGTGCTTCGTTTCCATCTCCTTTCTTAAAAAATGGGGACTACATTTGCCGTCTTCCATACCTTAGATAGTTGCCCAGTTTCAATAGACGTGTTGAAAATTGTGGTTAGTGGCACACACAGCATCTCTGCTCCCTCTCTAAGGACCCACGGGGAGATGTCCGGTCCCATCAACTTTGAAGTATCAAGGTCACTTAGCAGCTTCTTCACCTCCTCCTTGGTTGAGTGTATTTCATATAACACTTGTTGGTGTATCCCTTGTTGGTGTACCCCTCTGTTCTGTCTTCCCAGAGTCCTTTCTGTCTCCACTGTAAATACTTCCTTGAATCTTATTTTGAGCTCCTCACATACTTCTTGGTCATTTCTTGTGAGTTCCCCACCTTTCCTCAGCCTGATTACCTGGTCCTTGACTGTTGTCTTCCTCCTGATGTGGCTATACAACAGCTTCAGGTCAGACTTGACTTTCAATGCTATGTTGTTTTCGTACTGTCGCTGGGCCTTCCTCCTTATCTGTGCATACTCGTTTCAGACTCTTTGACTAATCTCTCTATTTTTTTGGGTCCTTTGTCTTCTGTACTCTTTCCATTCTCTAGTGCACTTACTTTTTGCCTCCCTACACCTTTGGGTAAACCAAGGGCTCGTTCTGGTCTTCCCATTAATTCTGTTGCCTTTGGGAACAAACCTTTCCTCTGCCTCCTTGCATTTTGTTGTTACTTAGTCCATCATTTCGTTTACTGACTTTCCTGCTAATTATCTTTCCCACTGAACCTCCTGCAGGAAGTTCCTCATACCTGTGTAGTCCCCCCTTTTGTAGTTTGGCTTTTTCCATCCTACTCCTGTTACCCTTTCCACTTGTAACTCTACTATGTATTCAAAGCTAAGAACCACGTGATGACTAGCTCCAAGGGGCCTTTTATATGTGATGTCCTCAATGTCCGAGCTACTCAGGGTGAACACGAGGTCCAGTCTTGCTGGTTCGTCCTCCCCTCTCTCGCTCTCCATGTTTCGGGACCCCCATGTGGCTCCAGGTTTTCGCAATTAATCTCCTTGTGGTTGAAATCGCCCATAACTAGTAATTTGCTCTACTCATGTGAGCTCTTCTGGCCGCCTCAGCTAGTGTGTCCACCATTGCGCTGCTGCTCTCTTCATATTCTTCTCTTTGCCTCCTGCAGTTCTGTGGCAGGTTATACATCACTGTAATGACTACGTGTGTGTGTGTGTGTGTGTATATTCACCTAGTTGTGGATGCAGGGTTCGATTCACAGCTCCTGGCCCCGAGTCACAGCTCCCGGCCTGTGTGTGTAGTATGTGTAGCATTGTTCATGAATTCATAAAATTAATAGAATGAGATAGACCACACTACCCATCAGCTCCACACAGTTATAGCAGATCTATAACTACATGATGCTGAGTTGGCAGGGGGTACACTTTTTTGCAAGTGCTTTTTTTTTTTTTTTTTTTTTGGAGGGGGGTCACCGCTATCTAGGAAACAAGATAACTTGGCCTCAAATCACATTCTTACTTCTGATTTTCATTTGATTCCTGCTCCTTTCCCTCCTCCTTACTCTTTCTCCTGATGATTCTGTTACTTTTACTGACCCACCTCTGCTCCTCCTGCATCCTCCTCCTCCTCCTCCTCCTCCTAACACCTATTAGTGTATAGACACTGATAAACTATATAATTTTATTCACATTAATCTAATAACCACTATACTATAAATACAACACTATTAATTTTATTGTTTAAAGTTAATGAAGGAAGAAGAGGGAACCGAAAAGTAAGAGGAGCATGGAAGGGAGGAGAGAAGAGGGGCAAGAAAAGGAGTGAAGAGGGGTAGGGAAGGAAGAAGGAATGAGAGAGAAAAACACGAAATGACAGAAAAGGATAGGTTGGGGAAGACATGCAAAGAGCGGTGTATGGGAAAGTGAGAATGTAATAAGGGGAATGAAAGAAAAATGGCGTGAAAAATGAGGGAAGGGCAGTGGAATAGTGATGGGGGAGGACAACTGACATAATGGCAGCTCCAATTCCCCGAATCAAGAGCCCTTCACCGAAATCAAGGGGGAGGGGGTAGTCACAACCTAGAATTTAGTGGTTCCCAACTTTTTCACCACCAGACGAGCCTGGCCCATGGCCGGGCTCCGGGAGTAGTAAGACTCTCGCAACTCATCAAAGGTAAGGTAATTAGCCCTTTGATTTCAATTTTTCCAGGGACCTCAGGGTTTCGTAAGGTCTGTCTCCTCAATAAGACGATTTTAACTAACAACAAACTCGTTTTCCCAGATTCATCTCTGAATTGAAAGACATGCGTAACTGAGTATGCAATTAAATAAATGACAGTATTGAAAAAACTTGATTGTTTGATGAGATGGTTGATGTTGCTTTGAAATGTTAAACTTAGCGGATTCACAGGAGTCTGCGGACCACAGTTGTGAACCGCTGACCTAGAAGGAAGGCAACATGAGTACTCACGCTCTCTCCTGGTTATCTAGATGGATGACCAGCTCATCCCTCTTGTTGACGATGGTCACCAGCTCCTCCAACAGTAACTTCTCCCTCAGTTTCTGTGCCTCCGTCTTCTGCCAGTCTGTCAAGGAGGAGAATCTCGCATGAGTTTCTTCCTATCTTCAAGACGCCCATTGAGGGGCTCCATAAGAACATCTAAGGAGGCCAAGGTACCAATATATACAGGTGGGAGGGTGAGGGGGGATGTAATACTAACGTACATAGATTGAAACAATATGAAACAATAAAACGCAAACCGATCCAAACAATACGAATATAAACAGGTCGAAACATCACGAGCGTAAAGAGATCAAAATAATACGAACGCAAAGAAATCGAAACAATACGATCATAGACCGATCGAAACAGTACAAACGTAAACCGATCGAAAATTTACGAACGTAAACCAACCGATTGAAATGCTACGAATGTAAACCAATCGAAAGGCAACGAAAGTAAAGCAATCAAAATGCTACGAAAGTAAACCGATCAAAACGCTACGAACGTAAACCTTTCGAAATGCTCCGAACGTAAACCGACTGAAACGCTCCGAATGTAAACCGATCGAAACGCTCCAAACGTAAACCAATAGAAACGCTCTGAACATAAACCGATCAAAATTCTACGAATGTACATAGAAGGAATGTAGATTATCAAAATGATACGAACGTAGAGAGATTGAAATAGTACAAAAGAAAACAGACAAACAACAATAAGAATGAAGATATCAAAACAAAAATACGAACATAAAAATTGAAAAAAAAAAAAAAAAACGAATGTAGACATTTTAACCATATGAACCAAGATAGCGAAACAATACGAATTCAGATATCGAACCAACCATACGAATGAAAACAGATCAAAGCAAGACAAATGTAAATAGACTGACACATCAATATGAGCATAAACAGATGCAAACATTACGAACGTAAACAGATATAAACAACGACTTCGAACATAAATACAGCTAAATAATATTGTGAACGTAAAATACACAGCAGACAATAACACTGAAATTAACCTGCCGTAATATTTTTTGTTTTATTTTTAAGTGATATATATATATATATATATATATATATATATATATATATATATATATATATATATATATATATATATCAATGCACCACGCAGAAACAAGCGAGTATATACAGAGAAAGATCACAGTCAGCAGGACTCGATACTGCTACTGGGGACGGTCAAGATTTCCAGGCAGCGCTCTTATCCACTCAGCCACGAATGCCACATAAGCTGGGCAGCCTTGTTCACAAGCCATGTTTCTTTCCCAGCCCAGGCACGTTAGTGAGCCTCAAGCATGGATTCAAGCTATTTCAATCTTCTGTATGTTCTGCCCTCAAGCGATTTTTATATCAATGCACCACGCAGAAACAAGCGGGTATATACAGAGAAAAATCGCAGTCAGCAGGACTCGATACTGCTACTGGGGATGGTCAAGATTCCCAGGCAGCGCTCTTATCCACTCAGCCACGAATGCCACATAAGCAGCCTATGTGGCATTCGTGGCTGAGTGGATAAGAGCGCTGCCTGGGAATCTTGACCGTCCCCAGTAGCAGTATCGAGTCCTGTGGTGCATTTAAAGACAAAATACATTGACAAAAATACAATAGGGAATAAAAAAACATAGATAACTCAGAGCAACATCTCGAATACTTTGTCCAGCTCCAGTGCCCAGAATGCTGCAGGCATTTTCCCTCTCGATCGCAACACTGAGTCTCTGAAAGATTAAGCTGGCCGCCCTGTGGTCCTTGGTTTCTATGATGAGTTTTTCACCCAGCTCTTTGAGGAACTTTAGAGCACACTTTCCCCATACTCCAAGGGTCTCCGACCCTATTGGGATGAAGTTATAGCAAGGGGAAAGGCCTTCATATTTACAGGTCTTCTGGGTCTCCCTGTGGCTGGCAGCTCCACCCCCTTCAGCTACGGAGTATGGGAAGTAGGTGTCTGCCAATGTGGCGGCACAGGTGTGGTCCCAGGCAATCTGCTTCAGGCAATCTGCTTCAGGCAATCTGCTTCAGGCAATCTGCTTCAGGCAATCTGCTTTCCATCCTTCCAGGGTAGCATAGTGGCTCCATCAGGACGCTTTTGACTTCCATCAGACCTCTGCACTTGGGGTTCCCGTTGAGCTGGGCAACGGGCTGTGGCGAGGCTTCTCTTTATGATGTCGTTGACCTCCTTATGTCTGGCATACTTCCCTTCTGATGTGTGACACACGAGACCATGAAGTCCGAATTGATCGGCCGTCGACCTGCCGCAAATACACCTATGTTCAGTGAGGAGGGGGGCAGCTACGCGAAGACCAACACCAATCCGAATGACCTGTGGGTCGAGTCGAGTGCCCAGGGAGAAATTGGGAACAGCTAGAAGGAAATCTGAGTGTGGTGCCTTCACCGCTAGGAGACGAGCTTTGTCCTTTCCTGAAGCGTTGGTGAGCATTGCGTTGGCGATTTTTTCCATGATCGGTTTGTCTCAGTGGGACTGTTTGTGCTCCTTGGGAGGAGCTGGTCTACTGGAGGAGTCTGCAAGGGTGTCTCACTGCATGGCTGCTTCAGTGAACCTGGGGTCTTGAGTTCCTACCGCGTCTCTCAAGCGTTCGGGGACAATCTTCTTGACTAATCCACTGGAAGCCAAACACGAAGACAGAAATGCAGGTAAAGCTACCTGCGTTGCTTTGCGCACCCCTATACCTCCCAGTCGCACTGGGAGGGTTGCCTGATCCCATTGCTTATCCTCTAGTGACAGATTCAGTGCCTTCTTAAAGGTTGATCTCAGGTGTGAGGTCATACTCGTCAAGTATTGGGTTGTCAAAAGAGGGTGCACACCTCAAGAAGTGAGTGAGTCTTGGCATAGTAAGACACCTTGTGAGGAGATACAGGGCATCATGGGCATCAAGATCGCTTATTCTCTCCTCCATTCTTTTCAGGTCATTCACTTTGTCCTTGAGGACCATGTCGATGGCCTGGTGACCCAGCGGTGCTCCCAAGAGGGTACTGTTGGATGTAGTAGTAGTGGAGACTTCCGGGAGGATTGTTCGCACAGCATTGATTATTTCCTGGTTCGTTGTGATGATTTTACACTTGGAGGAATTAAGGATGAGTCCCAAGGCTTCTCCCTGTGTCTTCACCAGTTGTAGGTCCTCTAACAGGGACTCTTCAGTACCTGCCAGAGTGCCATCATATATTATTGTAACCCAACAGAGCTAGGTGTTGCTCATGATCCCAGGACACTCGTGTTATTGGTAAGCTCAAGGCTAATTTCAACCACCTCCCGTTTGAATACCAGCCTCCATAAGCAGTTCATATAGTAATGAAACCACGAAACAAGTGGTACTGGTTGTAGTTTGGTAAATGTTTCAATACCACTTGTTTCGTGGTTTCATTACGGGAAGGTGGTTGGAATTAGCCTTGAGCTTACCAATAACACGAGTGTCCTCGGATCACGAGCAACACCTAGCTCTGCTGGGTGCGTGATCTTTGAAGGATCGATGGTCAAATGGGTAAGGCAATGTGAACATTGTTCTGTCTCTTGAGGCGGGAGAATGTGTCGCAGGATCTAATCCCGGCTGGCTGCAGTTTGGTGTATATATATCTACATGTCGTGCCGATTAGGTAAAACTTGCGATTTTGGCTTAAATAGCAACGCTCTTCTTGCCATATAAGACAAACGAAAATTTGTGTATGCAATAATTTCGCAAAAATCATTCTGAATCTAACGAAAAAAATATATTTCATTGTGTTTGTTTATTATTAAATTAATGTTAACGTATATAAAATATATTTAGTTGGGTTAGGATAAATTAAATTGCGCTTGTTGTAATAAGGTTAGATAGGTTTTCAAAGTTTCTCTTGGTACAAAATTAAAATTTTTTACATTAACATAAATGAAAAAAATATATCTTTAAACGTATAAGAGAAAATTTTAGAAAGGACTTAATTTTAAATGAGTTCTTGCTAATTGACCAGTTTTACCTAATCGGCACGACATATATATATATATATATATATATATATATATATATATATATATATATATATATATATATATATATATATATATATATATTATTAAACCACGAACGAGTGGTATTGATCAATACACTGCACTAGCCATAGGTCGAACCCATGATGCTTTTGCCCGCCTCTTGGTGAGCGAAAACACATGACGCTCAAAGTCCACTGAACCACACAGTGGACTAGAGCGTCATGTGTTTTCGCTCACCAAGAGGCGGGCCAAAGCATCATGGGTTCGACCCCTAGCCAGTGCAGTGTAGTTACATATGTATATATATAATTTGGAAGTTTCTGATAAAGTGCCACTAAAAATAAAATTAAAGTTTTAACTATAATAAAAGCGAGAATTTTTTATTAGTGGAGGTCGAGAGGGTGAGTTTGGGTGGTGAGGGAGGGGGAGACAGGCAGGGTCGTGGGTGTTAGAGGTCAGGAGGGAGTGGGGAGGGGAAACTCACTGGGATCGTGGGTATGAGGGGTCAGCAGGGAGGGAGGGGGAGCAACATAGCAACACAACATAAAACAATACAGTCAAACAGCAAGCTTGTTACAGCACACACACACAACACATGGATTACAATTACCACTACAAAAGAAACTAAAATATAGAACAAATAAATTTAAAAAAAGTGCCTGTGTGAGCATGATATATATATATATATATATATATATATCGTGGCGATTAGGTAAAACTGGTCAATTAGCAAGAACTCGTTTAAAATTAGTCCTTTCTAAAATTTTCTCTTATACGTTTAAAAATATATATATATATATTTTTTCATTTATGTTAATGTAAAAATTAATAATTTTGTACCAAAAAATTATTAAACTTGCCTAACCTTATTATAACAAGCGCAATTTAATTTAGCCTAATCCAACTAAACATATTTCAGATAAGTTTACAATAATTTAATAAAAAACAACGAAATATATTTTTTTCGTTAGGTTCAGAATGATTTTTGCGACATTATTGCATACACAAATTTTCGCTTGCCTTATTCGGCAAGAAGAGCGTTGGTATTTAAGCCATAATCACAAGTTTTACCTATTCGGCACGACATATATATACACGAGTGCCCCACCATGCGAGTTTTTCAGGATACGAGCAGACCCTCGGTCGATTTTTTGCTTCTGGATACGAGCGAAATTTCAGGATGGTGAGGGGCTCTTGATCTAGGGAATTGGATCTGTGCTCCAGTTCCCTAAATTACTACTACTACTACTAATAATAATTATTATAAGAATATGTACATATAAATAATAATGATATATGATTTTTGGTAAATATTTTTTTTCCCAGTTTGTTGGGCTATCTTATTGATACTTGGGCTATGTATGATGGAAAGACGCTTCTTAACGTACACCAAAAATGAAAGAAATTGGACCATAAATAACAGAGTTCACTTCTCAGCCATTAGCCGCCCCTTAGAGGTATATTTCTTATGTTTTTTATTCTTGTTCTTTTTGGTTGTATTCTCGGTTTTTGTTTTGGTGGTCTCATTTGATAGAATGGAAGATATATTACAGAAATAGATATGATTTTGATTGGTTTCACGACGAAAACTACCTTGAAATTGAGCTCAAAGTAGCAGAAATGTTTAATTCTTTGGCGATGTTCAAGAGTAAACAAATGACGTCACCGTCCAATACCTGTCTTGAGTGGCCAGTCCAATACGCAGTCATGAATGAATTGACAGTATTTATACAATTATTACAATAATGCAGTAGTCTGCATAACAGTAAATCATATTTTTTTGTGTGAATAAATATTCCAAATGGTAAGCAAGAGCTTTACTATAAGAATACGTATGTACTAATAAATAATAATAATACGTAAAATATAATTATATAATATACTACGTAATATAATACAAATTATTATAAGAATATGTACGTACTAATAAATAATATGTATATTAATATAATAATATAATACTATAATTATAATATGTATACTATAATAAGTGAGGTTCGAAAGGCCGCCACTAGATGGCAGTGAATACCACAACAATGCGGGAGCGGGAGTTGCAGCCTCCACTTGTCACATAGACATATTTTATTCATTCTAGAGTGTATATCAGGTTTCTATGTTATTTATATTGTTTATTATGTCATAATAGATCAATTGTGATAGATAAATAAGCTGTAGAGTTGATATTAGCGTTATATTGAAGTGTATCTTTCCTGCCTCTGACAGCAGGAATTCCCCTGGAACAGATTAATGCCTTTTCAATTAATTTAAATGAGGAAAATTGACTCGGCATACGAGCACATAGGGATATGAGCAAGGTCACGGAACGGATTTAACTCGTAAGCCGAGGTTCCACTGTATAAATTATTATAATGGGTATGTATGATGCATGTTTACATTAATGTTTGTACTCTTTTTTTTCCCATATGAATGTGTGTATTTATATATGTATGAATCCATGTACCTAACAATTTGAAGGTGATTGTATAAGATGGTATAAATTTATAAAAAAATCTATAGAAGGGATAATACACAAATGACTCGCACACAGGAGACCATTTACAAGTCACACTAACTTGTAAATGGTTTAAGTCAGACTGAAATGGCGTCTTAAGCTTCTCCTATGTACAGGTTATTTGTGTGTTGTTCCAGTCACGGTATTGTGCCTGTTAGTTCTTCAGAGAAAGGATGAGGAAACTGTAGCTGACAGATGGACGGCTCTGGCATCACGCCCTCCAGTCTGGAAATTTAAAAGCACTATACTAGTAAAAATGCGAGCCTTCAATATTTTTCAATTATCTTTCTGCATTTGTTTTAGTTTTAAAATTCTTTATGACCCAGGGAAAGTGACGTTATATCAGAGGCAGATTGAAGAAAATGAGGAAGGAACACTCTGTGTGGAGTGGGAGACCAGATCAAAGTGTTGAACTGACGTTGAGATGGGGGCCAAAATGTTGAAATGGGGGCTAGAATGTAGGTATGGGGAGTAAATGTAGACCTGGCTAGTGAATCTGAAAACATTCTCCAGGAGCCTCCATGTTCAGGTGACAGTTGCAAACCCTTTCAAACATGCCCTTAAGAGCTGAACACCCTTTCCATCTCCCTAGGAGAGCTGAACACCCTTTCCATCTCCCTAGGAGAGCTGAACACCCTTTCCATCTCCCTAGGAGAGCTGAACACCCTTTCCATCTCCCTAGGAGAGCTGAACACCCTTTCCATCTCCCTAGGAGAGCTGAACACCCTTTCCATCTCCCTAGGAGAGCTGAACACCCTTTCCATCTCCCTAGGAGAGCTGAGTACCACTTTCATGATCGTATATCAGTTGAGTGCCTCTTCCATGCCCCTACGTCAGTTGAGTGGCCCTTCCATGCCCCTGCATCAGTTGAGTGGCCCTTCCATGGCCGTATGTCATCAGAGGTGGTCGGTGTGCCCGGTGGTAGATATAATCCAGGGTGCTCATTACTGAGTGAGGTGAACCGCTGTCCACCAGAATACACCTTCATTATTTGCTCACTGCTCGCTCCACTCCTCCTTTAATGAACTTAATTGATTCAGACAGATCCTCGCTAATCCTACCTCCCTCCCTGCCTCCTTCCCTCCCTCCCTGCCTGCCTCTCTGCCTTCGTCCCTCTCTGCCTGCCTCTCTGACTGCTTGTTTCCCCTGCTTCACTGCCTCCCTCCCTGCTTTCATGACTCATTGAATCCTGACTGCCTGCCTCACTCCCTGCTGCCTGCCTGCCTCCCTGCCTGTCAATCTCCCTACTTCAAGTCCAGCTTCCAGGAAGGACCGACACTGTCTAGATTTTCCCTCGAATGTGTGGGTCATTTGTAAATTATTCAAGTCACAGCATTATGACTTTTATTCAAACATTCACGAAAACGATAAGTTATCTGTAGGTTAAGTTATCTGCCAGGTTGTAATGTAAATGTGGACATGCTAGCTACTGGCATGGACAGCCTGGTTGACCAGGCAGTCAGAAAGGAATGGTGGCCTCAGACGCGGATTCGAGAGGAAGTTTAGGGTTCAAGAGTGCATTGACCTCGAAGGTCACTCTTCGTAATGTCAGTAGTAATGAATGCAAAACACACGTAATAACAAGCAAGGTAAAACTACTCGCATGAACACCAGAACAAGCAAATAAACCACACCATGTTAAAATCACCTGCACCAGAGACTGAAGAGACTGGTGTGGTGATGCAGATAAATGATTCAGAGAACCGACAAGTTGATAAATTAGACACATATGCAACACTTTGGTATATTTATTGTGGAAACGTTGCGTCACAGTGTCTTCATCAGTCCAATACAAAGAAGAATGGTGAAGATCAGGAGTTTGAGGTAATCAGTCCCTCAGTCTCAGGCTGTGGGTCATGAACAGTGAATCATGACTTCATTTTGATGACTGACAGGGTCATCAATCCCGCGGCCCGCTGCCAGGTATCCTGCTGATCAGTGGGGTTGTTGGTGCTAGCAGCATGCAGTCAAACATAGGCACTACAGCTCTGTTGTTAAGGAACTGACTCGAATGATCAAGTTCCTTTTTTTTCAGCATTGATGGAGTTATGACTGTGTACACCAACATGTTGGTACACACACACACACACAGGTCAGTGTACACCCAGGTTACATTGTGTATACACCCAGCAGATACACTTGGTCGTAAACGACCCGGAAAGCAAATAAGATACACTATTGGTGCCACTGACCAACAACCAGGAAGGTACACTGTTGGTGCCACTGACCAACAACCAGGAGGGTACACTGTTGGTGCCACTGACCAACAACCAGGAGGGTACAATGTTGGTGCCACTGACCAACAACCAGGAAGGTACACTGTTGGTGCCACTGACCAACAACCAGGAGGGTACAATGTTGGTGCCACTGACCAACAACCAGGAGGGTACAATGTTGGTGCCACTGACCAACAACCAGGAGGGTACATTGTTGGTGCCACTGACCAACAACCAGGAAGGTACACTGTTGGTGCCACTGACCAACAACCAGGAGGGTACAATGTTGGTGCCACTGACCAACAACCAGGAGGGTACATTGTTGGTGCCACTGACCAACAACCAGGAGGGTACACTGTTGGTGCCACTGACCAACAACCAGGAGGGTACACTGTTGGTGCCACTGACCAACAACCAGGAGGGTTCATTGTTGGTGCCACTGACCAACAACCAGGAGGGTACATTGTTGGTGCCACTGACCAATCACAGGCCAGCGACACAGCAGTGACTAACACTGTGGCACTACACTGGCAGGTAGTGCCACACAAGATGACGCAGAGGTTGTGGGTCGGGGCGATCAGGAAGACCCATCAGAGTGGCTGGAACCTCCGGTGTATCCCTGGGTGGCTGGAACCTCCGGTGTATCCCTGGGTGGCTGGAACCTCCGGTGTATCCCTGGGTGGCTGGAACCTCCGGTGTATCCCTGGGGCTGGAACCTCCGTGTATCCTGGGTGGCTGGAACCTCCGGTGTATCCCTGGGTGGCTGGAACCTCCGGTGTATCCCTGGGTGGCTGGAACCTCCGGTGTATCCCTGGGTGGCTGGAACCTCCGGTGTATCCCTGGGTGGCTGGAACCTCCGGTGTATCCCTGGGTGGCTGGAACCTCCGGTGTATCCCTGGTGGCTGGAACCTCCGGTGTATCCCTGGGGCTGGAACCTCCGGTGTATCCCTGGGTGGCTGGAACCTCCGGTGTATCCCTGTGGCTGGAACCTCCGGTGTATCCCTGGGTGGCTGGAACCTCCGGTGTATCCCTGGGTGGCTGGAACCTCCGGTGTATCCCTGGGTGGCTGGAACCTCCGGTGTATCCCTGGGTGGCTGGAACCTCCGGTGTATCCCTGGGTGGCTGGAACCTCCGGTGTATCCCTGGGTGGCTGGAACCTCCGGTGTATCCCTGGGTGGCTGGAACCTCCGGTGTATCCCTGGGTGGCTGGAACCTCCGGTGTATCCCTGGGTGGCTGGAACCTCCGGTGTATCCCTGGGTGGCTGGAACCTCCGGTGTGTCCCTTTGTGGCTGGAACCTCCGGTGTGTCCCTGGGTGGCTGGAACCTCCGGTGTGTCCCTGGGTGTCTGGAGCCTCCGGGAAAATCCACCAGTCCCCGGGGAAGACCCACCAGCCCCCAGGAAGACCCACAAGCCCCCGGGAAGACCCACCAGCCACCTGACTAATGAAGCAGGGACCTTGATGGGGTATTTATAAACAATTAATTAGGGAGGAGAGCCGCGGGCAAGTCCCCGGGGAGGAGGGGAGCACCTCCCCATCACTAACCATCCCCCAGAGAGGAGGGGAGTACCTCCCCATCACTAACCACCACCGGATGGGTGCATTTATGGGGGATTTTCTGCAGCACTTGTCCTAATACCTTCAACCCTGCCTCTGCTGACACTGCCTCCTCCCCCATTACTGCTAACAACACTATATAACAAACATAACTGTTATCCTACATGAACTAACAAAAAAGAATATTGGAGGTAACAGGTAATAGGATATCTGTCAAATAGAATATCCTGTCCTCTACCAAGGCTTTAGAAGAGAGTTTAAAGAAATGTTCCTAGATACACCGCAGGGAGGACGACTCAGTCCCGTGCTATTTTTAATGTCCTGATTAATGCTCTCCTAAATACTCTACCTGATTCACCTATAATAATATCTTTATTTATACAAGTACATGTACAAGGTATACAGTCATAGCTGACATCGATGACATACTACTATATAGAAAGCCGCTTGTTATGCTGAACATTTCCTGCAAATTAGGTCAGTTTTGTCCCAGGATGCGACCCACACCAGTCGACTAACACCCAGGTACCCATTTTACTGATGGATGAACATAGACAACAGTGTAAAGAAAACTTCAAATGTTTCCACCCTTACCTGGAATTGAACCCCGGACCCTCAGCGTGTGAAGCGAGAGCTTTCCCTACCAGTCAGATGGTCAGTGAAGGGAAGGAACTCTGGTAAAAGGTGTGACTCTTACTGTCGGAGGATCTAACCTTCAGAAAAATATAGATACAGTAAAGACCAGCAATATTAGACAGGCTGGATCACAAGAGAAGTCGCCAGGGATGGTCCTCTACAAAGAACTATAATTAAAAAATGGTTATAACTCTGACCATAATTTTTAAAGGGGTGGAGGGGTAAGCCAGCGGAAGGCCTCGGTCAGATGACCAAAAGCTCCGACTGCGAGTCATCATTTGACTAAGACCAGAGTCAGGAAATACTTGTCCTGTTTCCTGACAAACCTTACCCAACCTAACCTAACCCTACAAAGAAATTGTGCTCTTGCCAGCGCTGTACGACCCTGGCGGTTTAGAGCTTATTTTTGACAATAATAACTATACTCTTGTTTATAAAAGTGTTAGGTCATATCTTTCAAAGTGCAATCATAAAGGTAAATATTATAATAATAGTTCTTGTTCTCCCTGACTTCATGTGTATTATTCAGTGGTTTATGCTAGTTTAATTGTTCTCAACTGCTACTCCTACCATACACATATCAAACCTATTGTAAAAGTTACCCAAGTTACTAGCCTCAATGACGTCACTTGGCACTTTGTTCCACTCATCAACAATACTATGACAAACCAACACTTTCCACTGTTCCGAGGTTTTGCTTGGTTAGATAACCTCAGCACCTGACTTATACGTGTCTGCCACTTGTATACTACATCTTCCAAGGGAGTCTACTACTCAGACCTTTGACTCTAACTTAGTAAGAAAGATCTCTTATAGAAAGCATTAACTTTGTCATCTTTCTCTAAATGTTCTCCAAATTATTTGTATCCATAAAGAAAACAGACACAATACTGTGGTTGCAACAATTCATAAAAAAACCGTAATTAGGAGAAAACCTTAATGACGTTTCGCTTCGTCCTGGACCCTTATTAAGTCAGTTGCGATTTGATAATATATATAATGGTCCGTGGTGGTCGGTGGACTTGTAACCATAGTGTAGTATGAAGACCAGAACTAACCTGCACACACTAGTCCTTATCAGTGATGTGCACACATGGTGAATAATCTCTGTATTTGTCTTACATATATTCCTTGATATAAACCCAAGAAGTCTACTGGCCATATACGAACACTGAAGCTCTGCTGTCTTGACTCTACATATACGAACACTGAAGCTCTGCTGTCTTGACTCTACATATACGAACACTGAAGCTCTGCTGTCTTGACTCTACATATACGAACACTGAAGCACTGCTGTCTTGACTCTACATATACGAACACTGAAGCTCTGCTGTCTTGACTCTACATATACGAACACTGAAGCACTGCTGTCTTGACTCTACATATACGAACACTGAAGCTCTGCTGTCTTGACTCTACATATACGAACACTGAAGCTCTGCTGTCTTGACTCTACATATACGAACACTGAAGCTCTGCTGTCTTGACTCTACATATACGAACAGTGAAGCTCTGCTGTCTTGACTCTACATATACGAACACTGAAGCTCTGCTGTCTTGACTCTACATATACGAACACTGAAGCACTGCTGTCGTGACTCTACATACACGAACACTGAAGCTCTGCTGTCGTGACTACATATACGAACATTGAAGCTCTGCTGTCGTGACTCTACATATACGAACACTGAAGCACTGCTGTCGTGACTCTACATACACGAACACTGAAGCTCTGCTGTCGTGACTCTACATATACGAACACTGAAGCACTGCTGTCTTGACTCTACATATACGAACACTGAAGCACTGCTGTCTTGACTCTACATATACGAACACTGAAGCACTGCTGTCTTGACTCTACATATACGAACACTGAAGCTCTGCTGTCTGACTCTACATATACGAACACTGAAGCTCTGCTGTCGTGACTCTACATATACGAACACTGAAGCTCTGCTGTCTTGACTCTACATATACGAACACTGAAGCTCTGCTGTCTTGACTCTACATATACGAACACTGAAGCTCTGCTGTCTTGACTCTACATATACGAACACAGAAGCTCTGCTGTCGTGACTCTACATATACGAACAATGAAGCACTGCTGTCTTGACTCTAAATATACGAACACTGAAGCACTGCTGTCTTGACTCTACATATACGAACACTGAAGCACTGCTGTCTTGACTCTACATATACGAACAGTGAAGCTCTGCTGTCTTGACTCTACATATACGAACACTGAAGCTCTGCTGTCTTGACTCTACATATACGAACACTGAAGCTCTGCTGTCTTGACTCTACATATACGAACACTGAAGCTCTGCTGTCTTGACTCTACATATACGAACACTGAAGCTCTGCTGTCTTGACTCTACATATACGAACACTGAAGCTCTGCTGTCTTGACTCTACATATACGAACACTGAAGCACTGCTGTCGTGACTCTACATACACGAACACTGAAGCTCTGCTGTCGTGACTCTACATATACGAACACTGAAGCTCTGCTGTCGTGACTCTACATATACGAACACTGAAGCACTGCTGTCGTGACTCTACATACACGAACACTGAAGCTCTGCTGTCGTGACTCTACATATACGAACACTGAAGCTCTGCTGTCTTGACTCTACATATACGAACACTAAAGCACTGCTGTCTTGACTCTACATATACGAACACTGAAGCACTGCTGTCTTGACTCTACATATACGAACACTGAAGCACTGCTGTCTTGACTCTACATATACGAACACTGAAGCTCTGCTGTCGTGACTCTACATATACGAACACTGAAGCTCTGCTGTCGTGACTCTACATATACGAACACTGAAGCTCTGCTGTCTTGACTCTACATATACGAACACTGAAGCTCTGCTGTCTTGACTCTACATATACGAACACTGAAGCTCTGCTGTCTTGACTCTACATATACGAACACAGAAGCTCTGCTGTCGTGACTCTACATATACGAACAATGAAGCACTGCTGTCTTGACTCTAAATATATGAACACTGAAGCACTGCTGTCTTGACTCTACATATACGAACACTGAAGCACTGCTGTCTTGACTCTACATATACGAACAGTGAAGCTCTGCTGTCTTGACTCTACATATACGAACAGTGAAGCTCTGCTGTCTTGACTCTACATATACGAACAGTGAAGCTCTGCTGTCTTGACTACATATACGAACACTGAAGCTCTGCTGTCTTGACTCTACATATACGAACACTGAAGCTCTGCTGTCTTGACTCTACATATACGAACACTGAAGCTCTGCTGTCTTGACTCTACATATACGAACACTGAAGCACTGCTGTCGTGACTCTACATACACGAACACTGAAGCACTGCTGTCTTGACTTTACATATACGAACACTGAAGCTCTGCTGTCTTGACTCTACATATACGAACACTGAAGCTCTGCTGTCTTGACTCTACATATACGAACACTGAAGCTCTGCTGTCTTGACTCTACATATACGAACACTGAAGCTCTGCTCTCTTAACTATATATCCGGTAACCAGGATTCCCATGTCCTTGTCACATCTGGTGTGATCAACTTCTACATTATTCTGTGTATGGCTGCTAAAATTATTTTCATCGTGAAGGAGAGGGAGTTTTGCACTTGTCAACACTGAACTGTACCTGCCACTTTTCTGATCACGTTAAATTGTTTATATTATTCTATATAATTCTGAAGTTATATGGCGTTATTATTCGAATTAACTCGCTTTTTTCTGCACTCAGCTGGGATTTTTTTTAGTTTTTCTATCGCTTTGTGATTTGTTAAATTTTATATTCACTTCAGTACTTTTCATGATTTCAGTTTTAACAAGATTTTGTACACAAGCCATACCACGAACGGGGTTAGAACCCGCGATCAGAGAGTCGTAAAATAGTGTCATTACGAATTCGTGAGTCAAGATTTTGTACACTATTACTAGATGGCAACATTTATCAGTAGTTTTGAGAACTCAGTAAGAAGCATGATCATCTGGTTGTAAACCCGTGTTCACTTGCACTGTTGGTATTTCAGTAACCTGTTTAAAGACTGTGGTAATCACTCAGCTCTCGTCTCTGTGAAGCTGGGCTGTGGCAGCAAATTTTACGGGGCACGTAAGTTTACCCAGTCTTCTAATAACATGTCTATTTTTCCACTATAATCTACCTTGTCCATAATTACTATCGCATTTACTTTATCCGTTTCGTAAGGTGAAGTCCAGGATCTTTACTTAATTCATGGTATAACTTAACGTAGAGGTGTGAGCTTTGCTCACACCTCTACAACAACAATTGTCATCAAAGATTTGTTAAGTTATACCATGAATTAAGTAAAGATCCTGGACTTCACCTTACGAAACGGATAAAGCAAATGCGATAGTAATTATGGACAAGGTAGATTATAGTGGAAAAATGGACATGTTATTAGAAGACGGGGGAAGTTAGGTGCCCCTTAAGGCCTTCCCTGGATCTTGCCTGACTACTCGTTCCTTGAAGTATCAAGAGCACTTGTGCTAGTGCTAGTAGCCCCTTGAGTTCCGCGAGTGTTTCTACTCCCAGAGCCCGGCACTGGTCCAGGCTTGTCTGGTGCTTGCCTGGTCAACCAGGCTGTTTCCGCTGGTGGCCCGCTATCCCATATACCCATCATAGCCTGGTTGATCTGGCACCTGGAGATACGTATTGAGTTTCCTCTTGAATACTTCTACACTTGTCCCAGCAGTGTTTCTGATATCTTATTGTAAGAAGTTGAACAGTCTGGGGTCACGGATGTTGATACAGTGTTCCCTTATAAATGCCACCTTCCGGGTATCAGGCCCAGGTCTTGAATGTTTCTTTATCGAAATTTATAGGATTTCTGCTACTGACGGACACATGATTTACAGAGTGGGCGGAGCCTGGGAAGAAACTCTCTGGGGTTCAACTCTCAAGATGACACACAAAGTACTGAATAGTTATTCTTTTCAGAATTTAACTAATTTCGTTGCTGTCACCTGTGTATGAACCTACTTCCAGTACAGCGCCAAACCTGCAAGACTTATGATCTGTAAGATATTTAATGTGAAAAACATAGTTTTCCAATTTTCTTAATCTTATGGTCCATTTGTTTCTGCTCTGATAGGCCTGATCATGGCCCGGACCGCAGGGGCGTTGACCCCCGAAACGCCCTCCAGGTAAAGATATTTTAGTGCCCAAGGTCATTAAAATGTCAATGAAGGTCATCTTTCCTGTGTAGTTATATTTCAGGTTAATTTGAGTAGTTCAACAACATTTTCTTTCGTGTTAAGACTTCTACTTAACCTCTCAGCAAGATATATTCAACACTGACCTCCTCTGTATGTTCTTCCACTCACCTTTACCATGCACTAGTAAGGTTACTAACACCTTGCTAACACAGCACTGACAGAGGTCAGTGTGCTGACACGGGACTTGACAACTGGCGGAGTGCTGACACAGGACTTGACAACTGGCGGAGTGCTGACACAGGACTTGACAACTGGCGGAGTGCTGACACGGGACTTGACAACTGGCGGAGTGCTGACACGGGACTTGACAACTGGCGGAGTGCTGACACGGGACTTGACAACTGGCGGAGTGCTGACACGGGACTTGACAACTGGCGGAGTGCTGACACGGGACTTGACAACTGGCGGAGTGCTGACACGGGACTTGACAACTGGCGGAGTGCTGACACGGGACTTGACAACTGGCGGAGTGCTGACACGGGACTTGACAACTGGCGGAGTGCTGACACGGGACTTGACAACTGGCGGAGTGCTGACAGGGCTGACACAAGCCGGAAGAGTCCCAGATGGAGCGGTAAACAGCACTGGGAATGTATTAATCCACGAGGCTCAGGGATTGTGGTGGTCCACACGCTAAAACTTCGGGAAGGGGAGTGGTGCAGGAGCCTGGGGAGGTGCAGGAGCCTGGGGAGGTGCAGGAGCCTGGGGAGGTGCAGGAACCTAGGGAGGTGCAAAAGCCTGGGGAGGTGCAGGAACCTGGGGAGGTGCAAAAGCCTGGGGAGGTGCAGGAACCTGGGGAGGTGCAAAAGCCTGGGGAGGTGCAAGTGCTGAGAGGAAGAGTGAAGCCAACCCCCTCCCCCTGCCCCTCTCCAGGGTCTTCCCTGTCGACTTAAACGAAACACAATACTTATGCCAGCCAGGATTAGTGTTGGAAGGGTGCCTCATCCTCTCCCTCCCCTCCCCTCCCCCCTCCCCTCTTAACTCTGTCCCTCCCCCTCCCCCTATTTGGTCTACCCAATTTTTATCAATACAAAATAACCACACTCCCGTTATTTTATAGATGATCCAAGCTTATTTCACACATCACTACCCACCACCGCCACAGCTACCACCATCACCACCGCCACAGCTACCACCATCAACACCACAGCTACCACTATCACCACCACAGCTAGCACCATCACCACCACAGCTACCACCATCACCACCACCACAGCTACCACCATCACCACCGCCACAGCTACCACCATCACCACCGCCCCAGCTACCACTATCACCACCACAGCTACCACCACCACCACCACCACAGCTACCACCACCACCACCACCACAGCTACCACCACCACCACAGCTACCACCACCACCACCACCACAGCTACCACCACCACCACAGCTACCACCACCACCACCACCACAGCTACCACCACCACCACAGCTACCACCACCACCACCACCACAGCTACCACCACCACCACCACCACAGCTACCACCACCACCACCACCACAGCTACCACCACCACCACCACCACCACCACCACCACAGCTACCACCACAGCTACCACCACCACCACCACAGCTACCACCACAGCTACCATCACCACCACCACCACAGCTACCACCACAGCTACCACCACACCCACCACTACTACAGTGCTCAACACTGACACCACAACCATGTTAATATGTAAATATAAATACATTTGCATGTAGATAATTATGCTTACGTGTAGGCACATATGTATACCTGTATGTATATCCACAGGTATATATAGTATACATGAATTTACTATATATATATATATATATATATATATATACCAATGCACTTCATCGGTCTAAAAACAGTGACTACACAGGTTCAATAAGTCGCTCAATACATCACAATACACACAATATACACCAATGTATACATAATATATACATTATACACATGTCAATATGGAGTGAGATTTTAGCCTCTTAGCAAGCCAGGGTTGAGAGGGGTGATTCACGCCTACTGATTCCATTACTCTAACACCCTTATGCACACACTAATTATAACTCATTAACATTATCAATTATTATTAGTTGCTATTATATTATTATGAACATTTTTAATATTATTCTCGATTATTTTAATTATTATTATAATGAGGGTATAAGAATATTCCCAAAACGGCGAATTATTATTATTGAAGGAGGTGATAAACCCGTAGGGGAAATACAGCGCCCGAGGGCGAGGGGGGGGGGGTGAATGGGAGGAACGCAGGTTCGATCTAAGGAAAAAGATACTTAATACCCTGGATCAAGAGCCCCTCACCGGCATCACGGGGCCTCCCTTGAGTTACACGAGACACACACACACACACACACACACACAGTCAGAGGTGTCCCTGTTTACAGATGATGTGAAACTAATGAGGAGAATACAAGAGAACGAGGATCAGGTAAGACAACCAGGGCATCTGGACAGGCTACAAGCCTGGTCAGACAAATGGCTTCTGGAGTTTAACCCCAGCAAGTGCAAAGTTATGAAGATTGGAGAAGGACAAAGAAGACCGCAGACGGAGTACAGCCTACGAGGTCAGAGGCTGCAAAACTCAAGGAAAAGGATCTTGGGGTTAGCATCATACCGAGCACATCTCCTGAGGTGCACATTAACAAAATAAGTAGTCATTCAGGACACTGTACACTGTGTACGTCAGGCCCATACTGGAGTATGCAGCACCAGTATGGAACCCACACCTGGACAAGCACGTTAAGAAATTAGAGCAAGTACAATGGTTTGCAACAAGACTAGTCCCAGAGCTTAAAGGGGTTTGTCCTACGAGGAGAGGTTAAGGGAACTCACCCTGACAACACTGAAGAGCAGGAGGGAGACACGATAACAACATATAAAATACTTAAGAGGAATTGACAAGGTGGATAGGGACAGAATGTTCCAGAGATGTGACACAGCAACAAGGGGTCACAACTGGAAGTTGAAAACTCAGATGAGTCACAAGAATTTTAGGAAGTGCTTCTTCAGTCAGAGTTGTCAGGAAGTGGAACAGTCTGGAGAGTGATATAGTGGAGGCAGGATCCATACATAGCTTTAAGAAGAGGTATGATAAATTTCATGGAACAGGGACAGAGTGGACCTAGTAGCGACCAGTGAAGAGGCGGGGCCAGGAGCTGTGAATCGACCCTTGCAACCAAAATTATATAAGCGCGCGCGCACCGGGGCCAGGAGCTATGACTCGACCCCTGCAACCACAACTATGTGAGTACACACACACACACAGAGTTGAAATGCGCCGAATAAATCTACAGCTAAATTCAGGGAATAAATGGAATAAATCTTCAGCTAACTGAAGGCTATACACTAGAGCCGAGTGAATAATGTAAAGACTACTCTATGGCTCTGTCAATATTACACCAAAACCACTTTCACACAGTTAATAAATAATTACTACCACTCACAATCCTCCTACCTGTGTGTGTGTGTGTGTGTGTGTGTGTGTGTGTGAGTGGTTTGTGTGTGTGTATGTGGGTGAGTGGTTTGTGTATGTGGGTGAGTGGTGTGTGTGTGTGTGGTGAGTGGTTGTGTGTGTGTATGTGGGTGAGTGGTGTGTGTGTGTGTGTGTGTGATGTGTGGGTGAGTGGTTTGTGTGGTTATGGGTGACAATATCCGTACATATCCCTGGAAGTGTGTCAGACACGCAGCATCTTTGAGGTCACTTGCCTAATATCCAAACATCCACACTTATTACTGTGCCTACTACATACACAGAACACTACACTCAAATATAAACCCTCCTCTCAAACACCTCCTTGATAACTACAACAGAACACACAACCATAATACGAGACACAAATCACTCTTCGATATCCCTCGTGTCCATCTCTCACTATGGAAAAATGCTACGCACGTAAAGGGCCCAAAGATCTGGAATTCATTGTCAGAACAAACTAAAGGACCCCTGCTGTCTGCAAATCAGTTTAAGGCTCTACTAAGAAATCACCTCATCACCCAAAATTAACCAGACAAACAGTACCTAATACCTACCAGTTACTCCAAAGTTACTCATATTGTGCTGAGGATTACTCAACCACTTACCCACTACTTCAAAATTAGGATGTATAAATTTCATTGTTTTAAATAGTACTAAATTGTAATATATCATATTGTAGATTGTTTAAAATTGTTCTATTGTAATACTGTAATCTTTATAAACTAATTCAATAGTGTAATTATTCTCTATTAGACTTATCAAAGCCATATGAACTATTAATGCCTTCCTAATCTTAAGTTAATTTTTAAGTTTGCAGGAAATGCTCTGCATACTACGGGGATTTTGGCATGTACACCCAACTATTATATTCTTCTGTACAACAATGTATCATGTCAAAATATACTTCTTATACTTATAAATTGCCCGCACCAATAGTCAGGGTGATCACCATTACAACGTTCACTTATCAAAAGTACGATGTTCGCTTGTTATCACCAGCACAATGTTCACTTGTTATCACCAGCACAATGTTCACTTATCACCAGCACAATGTTCACTTGTTATCACCAGCACAATGTTCACTTGTTATCACCAGCACAATGTTCACTTGTTATCACCAGCACAATGTTCACTCATCACCAGCACAATGTTCACTTGTTATCACCAGCACAATGTTCACTTGTTATCACCAGCACAATGTTCACTTGTTATCACCAGTATAATGTTCACTTATCAACAGCACAATGTTCACTTATCACCAGCACAATGTTCACTTGTTATCACCAGCACAATGTTCACTTGTTATCACCAGCACAATGTTCACTTGTTATCACCAGCACAATGTTCGCTTGTTATCACCAGCATAATGTTCACTTATCACCAGCACAATGTTCACTTGTTATCACCAGCACAATGTTCA